>VNJV01013562.1:0-20323 GCA_008042635.1 Drosophila nikananu | reverse complement strand
TATTGAAATATTCACAATTAAATTGAGTTGAGTTGAATTACATTTTATTATGTATTTTCTAAACGTATTTCTTGATATAATTAACATTAAAATTGGGATAACTATTGCTCTACGGGCAATGCTTCACAAGTTATTATTGCAGAACACTCTCCCTTAAGCCGATGTCCTTTAAAGTTAAATATCTCACTTGTGGATCGTTCAAGCAACAAAGATTGCATTGTTTAAGGCCCCCGGACAGACAGATTGCCCAATTTGGTTGCAAATGAGAGCGGTGAAGAGATCTTATCCTTCGAATTGCCTGCTACTACTATTCTCGTGTCCGCTTTCAGTCCATGCTAATTCCCGGTATTTTATCGTTAACTGCTTTTGGCCATGGCCAATTATAGAAATAATTGATGGAAATTAAAATGCATTTTGTAGCCAATGTTTTGTTTTGTCACTCTACCTGAGGGGTGAGTCCTGAATCCAGCTACATACATATATAGCCGGATAGTTGGTGCAGGAAAACGATGAAATGACACGCAAGGTGAAAGCTGCATTTGTGATTACGGTCGGATTGTGTGCGGATGATTGCGACCATTGATGGCGACAGGGGCGGCATGGAAAGGATATGTGGAAGCTTGGATGGCTGTAGTCCACCCCGTCCTCATCGACACAAATGCTAAATCCTTGGGGGAGGCTGAGCCAGCCAAGGGGTTAACTTATTATTTTTGTCTGAGAACCTCCTTTACCTCAACATATGTACATATGTACCTCCATATTCTCTGCAACTTCTAGATACTTTCAACTCTTTGACTTCTAATTATAAAAACAATTCTGCACATCTAATAGATCAAATGGACACATGAATGTTCTTGTTTATTTAAATTTCTTTTGGTCTACAAGAACCTTCCTCTTAAATATGTAACATTTTGTCCTTATTTCAGCTTTGAAATTTTATTTCATTTATGTGTTTGGTTGCCTACTTCTGGACATCATTTCAATAGATTTTGAAATCGACAGCAATTCATTGGCCGTAGCAAAGCGTATTCGCCCCCAAAAAAAAATGGTCCTGCCGTTCTTGTTGTTTACATAATCCTTCCACGTTGTTTCGCTGTCTGCGGGTGTCCTTCCCCACCCTCTCCTTCTACTGCCCCCCCGCCTCCCGCTGTCTTTTTTTTTCTGCTTCTTATTTAGCGGCAGCTGCTGGACCGCAAAACGTAAATTTGGGTCAAGTTCTGTAAGCGTAACGAATGCCAGAAGCCACAGCCAAAAAGAACCCCAGACCATCGCATATGCATAAATGCGAAATCTGCTATCTCTTTCGCTTCAGTGTGTGTGTGAGCCTTTTGTATAAATTAATCTTTGACTGCCGCACAAAAGTATGCAACACAAATATAAATAAACACTTAATCTCCCCCATTGTTTGCCCCACTGTGTGTGTGTGTTTGCGTTTCTGTTGCCGTTTTACTGTTTGTTTGTTTGTTGTTTTCTTTTTTATCACAACTATTATTGTTTGTGTTCCGTAATGTTTTCATTTAATTCTCTTGCTGTTTAATTAGATTTCCTTTTTTGCATTCTCTTTGGCACTTTTGCATACTTTTATGCTTTTAATAGTATCATTGTATTCTTTGTAGTTTTGTTTTTGCCACGAAAACCGAAAAAAATAGAGTTGTTGTTTAAACTATACTTGCAAAAAAAAGTATATAGAAGTAGATTAAAAACAAACCAACTACATGTAATTGCTTTGTATATTTCTTGTTGTTATTTATTATTGTTGCGGCGATTGTTGTTGTTGTCTATGAACCGAGAGCGCGTTTTGGCCTGCTTTCTTTCTTTTTGTTTTATTTGTATTTTCTGCGGACGCTTTCTTTATCAGCCGAGAGCTGCGTTGCGTTTGTTTGGCGGTCAAATCAGCGACTGAAAGTGCTCACGGAATACGGGCCACGGGAATACGGAATGCGGAATGCGGCACGCTGCTGCTCTGCTGGTGTGTGTGTGTCGACAACTGGGAAGCACCACTATTGCGTTAACATTCTCAATGGGCGCGTGGTGAATACCCGGCCCCATAGGCGACTTATGTAACGCACACCAGTGCAGCGTCACAGAAACCCACCACGGTCTCTGCGAGGCAAGGCGCAGGCCACGGCGAAGCTTCTCACCACAGAAGCGTACACTCCAACACAGCAGAACTCACCACACCGCGTTTACACACGCACGCGAGGCAACGGGCTAGTGTGCGTGTTGAGGCGCCTCTGTGTGCGTGTTAAAAGCTGAAAAGCAAGAACTTACAACAAAAAACAAGCCTGGCTAGAGCAGCAGCGGAGGACCGAAAACAAAGAAACAAAAAATAAAACTAGAGAGAAAAAGGACGAAAAAGAGCCATGGAAAAGTAGTAAAAAAAAAACAAAATAGAGTAGAGCGTAGAAAGAAGAGAGGAGAGCAGAGCAAAGGATGGCGCAAGTTGAACTCCATGAAAAACCCGTGGACACAAAGTCCTTCCCCCGGAAAAGAAACAGAAGCCTTCTACAATTACCAAAAGCTGGCAATAGTCTTAGATAAGAGGGCCAAATCGCAGAATAGCTGGAAAAAAGTCGAACCAGAACTGGGACAATCAGCCAAGCAGTTAGCGATAAATTTACCCCCGACTTGCTATACACAAGGGGAAATAGTATCGTTTAAGTATTACTCATACATATATCTGGGGGAAGTCTATAATAACCGTGATAGTTGGAATAAAACAATTTAATTTCATTTGCTTTAATATAAAAAAAAATTCGAGTTAATTTACTTGAAAAACCAGGAATTTATTTGCATTTAAGCAACCTTCTCTTTCTATCCCGCTCGCACTCAACTTAAATGCCTAGCCGACTCATGAACCATGGGTTTGAGCCTAAACTGATCTAAACTTCTACTTTTGTTTTATTTTTCTTAACTTTTTTGTTCTGTTATTAGAACTTAGTTCTAGTTTATTTTTAGTTGCTTGCAAATTGAGTGCTATTGCTACTCAAGTACAATATTCAATAAATTTCAAGTAAAATACAATTTACAAAAAGCCATTTAATTTAATAATAATATAAATTTCTTGGTCTATACCGTCAAAATCGGCTTATAAACATGGAAGTTATTTAGCATTTCAAAATAAAGTTTCCATCTTTTCATCTCGTTTGCACTCAACAACTCTAATGCCTAGCCGAGTCATGAACCATGGTTTCAAAATCAAAGATGATTTAAAATTTAATTTGTATATGTTTCTTTAACGTTTTTATTATGTTATGAGAACTTTGATATTTAGTTGGAGCAAATTGTCTTTCAAATGTTAAAAAGAGCTTGCCTTAGATCTCCACGATCCGAATATCCCAGTTGTGAACTTAAAAAATGAACTCCTTAAGCTTTGCTTTGCTTTAAGTTTTTCTATGAACAGTTTCTTTAAATCTCAACTTCCATCAGGAGCTCGGGACCTCTCTTAGTCCTAGTTGATGACTGTATCGGACTTATATGTACTAAATCCTTTTTCTGAAAGTGTAGAACAGCAGTTGGTGGGGTAAAAGGAACTTTATCACCAGAGCGGCAGATACGGCGGAATCGTAAAGCCGGGAAGTGCTTATAAGCATTCAGCCAGAGGCAGACGCACCTCAAGAGCGAGTCTTGGCGAGTTCCTCCCAATCCGCTTACCTATTCGGATCCTTCTACTTCTCAATGACGTGGCTGAGTAAAAATCCAGCAACCCAACAAACGAACAAACAAAACAAATACATGGCATAACACGATAATAATAAAAATACAAACATTTGCCATTGCGTGTCCCTCAATGACGTAACCCCCCCTGAAAACACACACACACAGAAAATGAGAGAGAGAGAAACAGACAAGGACTGGGCCGAGGGGTAGCGCTGAAACCACAGCAAGGACCAAAAACGGAGCAAGTTCGGTTCCAGTAGCGTTGCCCCCCCACCCAGAAATTTACATTTTTCTATGTGCGTACAGTGGTAGAGCGAGGTAGTGTAGGGGTCAGGCTAGGCAATAGGGCTTCTTATCATTCTTCTTGGGTTAATATTTTTTACCGTATTCATAATGTGTGCAGTACGGTCACATTTGATATATTCCTTGCAACAAAAGCCTGGGACAGTACAGTTTAAGAAATCTATTTAAGTCAGTAAAAAGCAATGCCCCGCACTCGCTATTTACCATATTTCTCTACCATACCACAAGTTCAGTAGCCAAAAATATGGTCACATTGTTATTTTGTGGCTAAACTTGGCCACTTGTAGAGTCGAATGTATTTAAGTTTAGCGACCTCTTATTTCTTACATTAAAAGGTTATAGCTCTATTTTCTTATAAGAGACTTGACAGTATGCCAAGTTTATAATATAGATCTTTATATTATCCAGAAGCGGATTAACCAGACGCGATTTCCAACTTGATCTAATGATTGAAAATTGGCCATCATTCAACACTTCACCTTAGTGCCTATTTCAACGATTGTGTGCCAGAATCAAGAGTTGCCAACTTTTTTGCAAACTCATCAAAGTTATTAATGGCTGTGCTAATTGTTTAGTATTAACAATCAAGGTTTGTGTGCAATATAACAAAAAAATTTAATATAGTTTTTCTCATATTCAGCTCATATCCGGTTTAATTTTAATTTTCTTAGAAGTTAATAAAAGTATTAAACCTCTCCTATAAGTTAAGGTAAGGGAACTCGCTTACCCAACTATGCTAAAAACAAAGATACAACTAAAGACAAACTATATATGTAGCTTCATATTCATGCTTTTGATGACTGCCTTTAAAAAGAATACAACACACAAATTGTAGACTACTTTTTTAATTTAATTGTAACTATATTATTATTATGCCCTGTGTGACCTTAATATAATATTAAAATATAATAATACTTCTAATTAACAAACAATTTTTCATTTCACAGTGCAGTGCTCACCCTCTGGACCTTTATAGACCTTTTTTTTTGTTATGATAATAGAGATTAATGTAAGCCCTTTCCTTGGACCATCATCCCCCCTTACGACCACGAAACGCACTGTCCATTTACACACAATCATCTCGTTGTCAGAGTTGTTCTTTCGGTTGCCTTGCCCCACTCGTTAATTGCCCCAGCCAGTGGCCACCGCATCCGTTTTTATTGCCCTGCCGAGGACCAGGGAGGTGTTAATTTCCAGAAGGGGAGGGGCTCTAAGAACATAAAACAAAACTCTTTGGATCTGAGCAGAATTGAAAATTTATCAAAATCGAGGGAATATCAAAAGTTAGCCAGGCTGAGTCAGAGCGATTCACAATGTTTGTTTTTTCTGCCGTTTGTATGTTATAAAATTTCCCAATTCCCATCGAACACCTACATGGCCTTGCTCAAGTGGAAATGAGGAAAATTTAAATGAAAATGGCAATGGCAATGGGAATATATTTCTGCTCAGTTTATGTGTCCAACTTGAGTGCAGTGAGGGAAAACAAAAATGCTACAAACAAACAAACAAAGTCTCTGCCATCAATCAAATTTCGATTTTTGTTGAGCACTGTTCTCCCATTCCATGCCGGTTTTTCTATTCCTCGATTGCGTCAGAGAGACAGACAATCGGTGGGGAACTTAATTTTAAAGTTCCTACTTCCTACTTGTAAGAAAATGGAGGGGAAAAGAACTCGGAGAAGGACGCCGAGACATGAGAAAGACATTCCCGAGTTGTCGTAAGCGCTGACTAATCAGCGTCATTATCAAAAAAGCCACAAAAGCAGCGCAAAATACAACTCGAGGGGCAGGGTGGCTGTAAACTGGGCGGTAAAATGATGGGGACTGGAGGGAGAACTGTAGAGAAATGGAGGAGAAATGTAGAGAAATGGTGGAATGGCAGAGAGAGAGCAACATTTTGTGATTATCATTGCGAGGCGAAAGTGCTTTTTAATGTCGCCGAGCATTTTAAATAATTAGCTGATGCGGGCGGTAATGCCCTAAAACCATCCCTACTACTCCTGCTCCTCCCCACTCCCCTATCAGATACTCCATTTGTAATTAGCGCCCCAAAGCGTGGCACGTTTCTTTCTTGGCTTTTTTGGTTTACTACCTTGTCGCGAAAAAGAGTTATTTCAGCCGCGAGATGATCCTCATCCCTCCTTGCGTCACACATGGCGTATGCGCAATGTTTCCCCTTCATGACACTAGACATGACCGTCATTCCGCCATCCTAAGGCAACCACATTAATTTACGGTGGAGTGTTACGGCACAAGGCAAAAACAAAAGAAAAGAGAGGTCCCCCAAAAAAACATGAAATAATAATAAATAAATTCATTAACATAAAACACGAAGGAAGCGGGAGGTTTTAGGGTGGCTATTCCGGGGGAATGCGTGACGAAAAGCGGAAACCAGGGCTGGCTCGTTACCTACCTGGAGATTATCATCAGCGGAGGGCTGTTGTTATTGTTTAGGGGGACTTCCATTCTTCCATTGTGCCTCCCGCTCGTCCCCCAACGCCCGGGGTAAGCATCGTTAGCACTCATTTGCATAATTTTTGATGCCGAGTGGCGTTTTCTGTCCCCACTCGACTCGGTTTGTATCGATAGCGGTGAAAAACGTTATCAGATATATGTATATATATTTTTTCGGACTTGTGTCCCTACTGGGTGGTAGGCCACAGGGCCCCAATCGTTGGCAGTGTATGTGGGTGTGCGAAGGGTTAAAAACACTTTTATGCCTCATCAACGCACTTTTACGCTCACTGCGCCCCGTCAACTTTTATTAATTGAGTTTTGTATGAAGTGACAAGAGGGGAAAAGACGGGACGATGGGTGGGGGAGGGTGAAAATGGATGGAGGGGAAAGCGGAAGAAAACCCCCACGGGGTGTAGGTAGCTTCATTGTTGGCCAAGACAATGGGAGATTCATCAAAATGTGGTCCTCCGTGAAATGATAAAACAGAATTAGGGACAGTGTGGAAAGACATTGTGCTACAGGCAAGCTTCAGTGTGCCTTAAAATCGGATATTAAATTTAACTTTAGATTTATGCTGCTATCGAATAGGTTCTAATAAGCATTATTTTTTTAGTATTTATTAAAAACGTACTATTATTTATATAACTTACATTTCAATTAGCAGTTCGTATCAAACATACAAAGCGTTAAGTGGCAATGCAGCATTATTTAGATACATATGTAATGAGCACTGGTTATTTGTATTACACTTCCATTGTCCAACTAGCACTTGTAAAGTAGAATTAAGTTACGAGGCATTGTTCCAATATTAAATAAAAAGTTGCATTTAGTGTTAGCATCACTGTTTAGTTATAAAATTGCATTTCCGCTTGGTTTCCATTTGCATTGCATTTCCATAATGCATGCGAAGTTGCATTATTGAAAAATGTAATGTGAATCTTCGCATTTGTGTTCCACTATCATTGTTCCAATATAATATATCAAAATAGTGTAGGAATATAGTAGGAATATATTATTGTACATTAAAACATTATTTTGTATAGTGAGATTAAATATAACATAACGATAGAGTAAACATGATATTAGAAAATAGGCAACGATTGTACATAGATAAGTGAGATCGAGGATCACTACTTCCGGTCGACGTTAAATGAAGAAGTTGATTTTGTGAACATAGAGTGAACGATATATGAAAACAAGTAAGAAAGCTACAGCCGTTCGTGAACGACTGTTATATACCCTGTACCAAAATATATCGCCGCTCGAATTAGCTCCCGATTATAAATAAAATCAGGGAAAAGGGAAAATCAGGGGTCAAAAAGAGACCTACGAGTCGACTCGAGTTGATTAAATATTTCTAAAATAAGAGTAATCTAAAAATCTCATTGTTATGCTTCTCCTTTGTCATGTCTTTGACAACGATAAACAAAAGTCTGCTGATCGCGACTTTTGCCTATTAGAGAAATGTAAACAAACTCGCTCTTTGCAAAACCACCACCATCTCATGCACTTGCGTGTGCAAGACAGAGAAAGAGATAACCTCTCTCTCTTTTTTGCGCACGGGAGTTAGTTTTTTGCGCTCATCAGTTTTGTTGTTGTTTTTGGGATGCACCTTTTGCTAGCTGCCAAATAGATAGCACACTGATAAGTAAATAACTTTTGTGTTTTTCACCCGATCTTTACCAGATTTTCGGTATTGATACATCTTCTACATATGCATGCCTATGCACAAAAAGAAAGATCTATGGTAATATTTGTGGCTGCAAAACGTTTTTATTGATTTGCGGGGAAGTGGGAGCAAAATTTTTAAATCTGAAACAAACTTGATCTGCGTGCAAAATATTCCGACCTACATACCGAATTTGGTGGCTCTAGCTCTTATAGTTGCTGAGATCTAGGCGTTCATATAGACGGACAGACAGACATGGCTTTATCGACTTGGCTGTTGATGCTGATCAAGAATATATATACTTTATGGGGTCGGAAATGCTTCCTTCTGCCTGTTACGTACATTTGCACACAATTAATATATGTACCTTTGTACCTACGGTACAGGGTATAATAAAGAAAATATATAATATGGTTGTTGATAATATATCAAAATATCAATATATCGATATTTTTTCTGAAAATGATATATTTATATCGTGATATTTTTTGTGCCCAAATATCGGTATTGCGATATTTTTTTTAAAATATTTTTTTTGATATTTTCCCTTCGGAATGGAAAGGCCACAAGTCTACAATGCCGGGCCTTGACCGCTTGGCCATGAGGTACTTAATAACTCCGGGTAGCTCAGAGCGGTTGGCGTCCGCAATAAAATGTGTAGTGTGCGACGCACGAAGCCGGATGACGGACAAACATATAACTCAACAGGTGTTTTTTAAATCCCTTAATTCTAAGTTCTGGATTTAATATATAAAATTTATTATTATCTGTATCCGTATTATTATCATTATTATCTGATTTGAAATCCATGAATTTGAATAAAAAAAATTAAGTTAATTAAAAATCTTTTATTTTAATTGTGGGGAAAAAAAATTTATTTGAAAAAAAAATCAAATATATCGATATTTTTTGTGATATTTTAAATATTATCATCATTTTGTTTTGATAAAAAAAATATCATCGATACGATATTTTTTTAATATCACGACATCCCTAATATATAACAACTCAGACTAAAAAGACCTACAATAGGTATTTACAATGCATTTCCATTTTCTTTCATAAAACTACAACATATTTTTATAAAATGAATACCTTGCTGATTTTATTTTATTATTCCATACATTATATATATCTTATTTTTATATATATTAATCTAAGCTTTCAATCTTCAGTTTATTTAAATTTATAAAAGAAATAGCACAAATTCAAAATCCTTTAAAATACCACCCAAAATTTTCTACATATTAGAAAAAGCAATAAATAAACATTTAACTTACTTTAAATACTCGGTTATTTTATATTTTTAAGTATATCTACTACATACGATATAGCCACAATTGACTGTAGCTCAAAGTGGCAGCCAAGGGTGCTTCCAGGAAGAAGAAACCAAGTCATTCGGCGCTGATTGAGTTGAGTGGGCTGCGGTGTGGCCGTAAATCAATCGAAGCCACTAAATCATTAGCCATAAATGGCCGCAGCCCCACATCATCGAGAAGTTTCAATTGGGCGAGAATACAAACATACATACGGGATGTTCATATGTACATATATACATACTTATTTTTGGAATATATATTCTGTGCGGCTGTGAGTGATTTCGTGTGGGCAAAGCATAAAACCTTAACACTTTCCTTGATTGGCCCTGGCGCAACACCAGGACCAGGACCAGGACGGACCATGAGCATGAGACGGTCTTACATAAGAGGACCATAGCGGCTACGGCGGAAGTGGACAGCCATAAAATATATGTGGGGGGCAGGGAACAGACGCTGCAACCGCAGAAAACTTTAACCATAACAAACTCCCTGGCGAGGACGACGACTGCTTATCAATTGCCCATGAAAGTATGCTACTAGAATTCAGCCCCGGCTCCTGTGTGCGCGCGTGTGTATGTGTGGAGATTTGCGATAGCGATCTGAATTCATAAACAATATTTTACATGAATTGTTGCGCCCTTCAGCCCAATTCCCCTTCTGCTCTGGCCCTCAACAATGGCCTTTGTTTTTGCTATGGATTTCCCGGGTTCCCCGAATTTCGAGTGCGGGTAGCTTCAATAACACGATTAACTTAATAGCACACCGCATCGCGGCTAAGTCACTGAAATTGAATAGCTGCAGATACGAACACATATAGTAAGTTCGTCTGTTCTTAACTTTATACTTCGAAATTTTCGGAAAATGTAAATAGCTCATTGAATAATTCTTATATTTTGAACTATTGTAATTAAATGAATTGTTAAAATGTATTAAATAAGTACTGTTATTTCGTATTTAAGTAGCATTATATCTTGCACTTGTGTTTCATTTTCTTTGTCCCTATTATGATATATAAATATCTATAAAAACTGGTCAAATTAGATAACGGTCACACTGCGATTGGCTAAAAAAATTAAAGAACATACTTTAAAAAAACATTTATTTGTTGATAAAATAAAAAATATTCTTGGAAATAATGTACATATTATTAGGAAATAGTTAATATGTACCATTTCATAGTGTATTTTGCATTTCTTGAAGTAGCATTTCCACATTTCGGTTTTAATTCCACTGTTCCCATATGTTGTAAACTTAGATCAAACACATTAGGATTTAGTGAAACGCAACTCTACGGTCATACTGCGAGTGACCCACAAATAATCACATTGTAAAATAGCCTAAAACTTAAGAGAATACAATAAATATAAGCACATAACACGACCACAATATTTTATTTACTTATTTCTTTCGCATTTAAGAAGCTCTGGGTCTGGCTTTGGGTCTGTTAAAATCAATTTTACTCACTTACATTTGTAACATATTAAAGGCTTAATTTTATAAAACAAATCAGAAGCTACTTTTAAGCACTCCCTCAGCTGTGTGTGTATAATTTATTTTTCTCTACCCAAAAATGTCACTTTTGTTTTAAAAAAAGGCATTAAACCTGGCGACTTCTTTAGACCGTAGATTTTTCTCAGATTTATTTTTATTGGAACCCATGCTGAGGACAACCTGCTCGAGAGCATCTTCTTGGGAGATACCTCTGCGGTCCCCGGTTCCCAGGGAGTTGTCTCCTTGCAGTCCAGCAGCCGGATGACGATGAAGTCGAGATGGAAGTCCCAGCTTCTAGTATTTTCGTGCTGCTGCTGCTTTCCATTTCCAGCTCCCGCTCCCCACTTTATGTAGCAGCACTAATGGCGCTTTATTATTGCCAAAGTTGCCTAGTCCCCGGTTCACAAAGAGCGGACTTCGAGGGGATGAACTGAAGGTAAGGAGGAGGATATATGTACATATAGGGGGTATGCCGATAAAGGAGGACGCGGAGGAGCAAGCATTGGATGCTTTTGGTTGAGCGGCAGCCAATTTATATGGAAATAGATGCGCGGCACATTTTCAATGCGGATTTTCCTATTCCCGCCGGGCCCTGTCCTACCACTGCCTTCACCTTCCCAGCGGGACAATAGGGGGCAAATCAAGGGGAGCGGAGACAAAAATCGATGCCCCTGGGAATGAGTATAAAAATGAGTGCCTCAATCGCTGCGCCCGAGAGACAGAGACTGAAGATTACTTTGCCCCATTCCATCGACTCTTCGGGGTTTCCTTTATTTTTTGAATAGCAGTGCGCCTATGACCCGAACACGCCCACCGCTCCATTGTGTGTGTGGCCGCCGCCTCATATTCGAACAAATTACGTGGCAAAAGGTCGCAATGCCATGGGTCAAACGCTCTCCAGCTAAAGCGGTGTAACGGTCGAGCATTGGCCACTGCCTCTGTCGAACCTATTGAATGGCGCTAACTTCTAAAAATAGAAACAGAAATAGGGTCGGAAATGCTACCAAGAAAGTGACCCGAAAAACAAATGAAGAATACGAGAAGGTGTAGAAGTACTATGAATCCTAAAACGAAATACCCTAGAAAAGAGGATCTACTTTGGGATTATAACACTTACATTATATAGTGTATTCCAAATTTTGTTTGTGAATGTTTAAATTTGTGCATTTCTGTTTCGAATCCATCGTTTTGAATTATATTAACTAAACAGATTTGAACTGTTTGATTAGTTTGTGAATATTTTTAATAATTGGCATTTTTTGTTATCAATCCATCATTTCAAGATTTTCTCATGCAATTTTAAGTAGTACCTTTTCCATTTTGTTCTGTACCGATCGTTTTAAAATTATGTAAAATGTTGTTCCCAAATGGAAACGACCAGCAGAAAGCGGACCGGATAAAACACTTACGACTTCAATGATTACAGATAGGTAAAAATTCTATGTATTTTACAAGTTTTTACTAAGAGATTAAGAAAAGTACCGATTCAAGACGTCTAAGTCTTAATACACTGAACCGTTTTAATGGTATAAAAAAATAAATCCTAGCTTTCTTTCACACCTTTATGCAAATATTCACCAACTGTAGACGACTTTTGTTCGAAGAATAGTTCCCAATAAAGCTCAAACTTATCGCTGAAACTAGTTGTAATACCCTCTGCAAGGGTATAAACAAAAGAGGAAAAAAAGAAAAAACCAAATTACAGAGCGTACGTGCGTAGATTCCCTCCACCCCACAAGAGCTTTCCCCCTGCTTAAACCCACCAAATTGCTTTTCCTTCGGCCCCCAAATAGCTAAGGCAGCAAATTTTCCACTTTCTGGCCCCTCTCCGCGCCCTCTGGCTTTCTATTGATCAAATCAATTACACAATCATATGCCAGGCTCAGCGGCACGCCTTGCCAGTAATATCGCTCCCTAGTCACTCCAGCCCTAAGCGAACCCATCTTCAAGCCAAAACCCAACCGCCCTCCACATCGCATTCGTGGATTTCCCCACCAAAGGCAGCACTTGCCTTCATTCCATTTTGACACTTGCCACACGACTTTCAATCAAATCAACCGCGCTAACAATTACCCACACACGGCCATGCCAACCTCTATCGCTTGCTCCAAAATGCCGCCCCAATGAACGCATTTAGCCAAAGCAAATGAAAGTTAAACCGGAAAAGGACCAGGGCTAATGGATTTCGTAAGCATCATCCCAAGGGTGCTACAGCAATCCCTACGTGGTTTCGAAAATCCTTATAAAAGGTGCCCAAAACATGAGGTAAACTCATAGATAACGACCATTTGATACTGCATTTTTAAACACTTTTGTGGGGGTTTCTAAAAACCCTAATCATTTCTAGGCTAAATGGTTATCTAGAAAATAGAATCCTGAACCAGGGCCGCACAAAAATTCGGGGCCCGGGGGTAACCAATTTAAATCCCCTTTTGAAACCTACGGGCCCGAGGGTAAATTCCTACGAAATGGGGCCCAACTTATAGCTAAAGGCCAAGTTTAGTGTATATTTTTAAACACTTTTTTAAAGGGATTTCAAACACCCTAATGCCTTTTTAGAGTACTGCATTTCGCCATAAGATGAATGGTCTAGAACTAGATATGACTTTTTCACATTATTTTGCTAAATACAATATGAAGAACAAGAAAGGAAGCTAACTCCGGCATGCCGAAGTTTAAATACCCTTGCAGTAAGTAAGAAGAAGAAGAAAAATCTTCTAACTTTTTCTTTTTCTATGGTACTGACATAAGGTAAATGTTGCGAGCAAAAAATGTTGCGAACGATTTAAATGAATTTATATATATATTCCTATGGCTGTTATATGATATAGTGGTCCGATTTTAATAAAATTAAAACCGAAATTCTGGAATAATACAAAGTGTCTATGTCTCAAATTTTATGAAAATATGTGGAAAATTGGCTTAGTTAGATTTTTTCATCAAAATTGTCTGATCGGTCCTATGACAGCTATATGATATAGTTGTCCGATTAAAACCGAAATTCAAGAATAATACAAAATGTTCATTTCTCAAATTTTATTCAAATATTGTAAAAATTGGCTAAGTTATAATTTTTTTCATTAAAATTTACCGATCTTTCCTATATAGCTATATGATATAGTCGGCCGATCCGGCTCGTTCCGACATATATAGCAGTGAGAGCATATAGAAGACTATCTGCAAAGTTTCATCCAGATAGCTTCAAAACTGAGGGACTAGTTTGCGTAGAAACGGACGGACAGACGGACAGACAGACGGACAGACAGACGGACAGACGGACATGGCTAGATCGACTCGGCTGTTGATGCTGATCAAGAATATATATACTTTATAGGGTCGGAAATGCCTCCGACATTTGCGTAATGCGTAATGCTATATGATTCGTATGTACTTGAAATTATTGTTCTAGCGACGAGTATCGAGTACCGAAAACATTATTTAAAACGTAGATAAACCTGTAGAGCCACACTTCTGTTTTAAATTATATTTCCTCGTGTTGACAATGACAATCCATCCCTGGACGGAGCCAACAAATAGAGTAAGAAATTCCTCATTTTTTGTCAAATTTTTACCGTTTTTCCTTTTGTGTTTTAAGGCAGGGACTTCCATGGGGAGGCCAGCGTGGGTGTGAACATTTTAAATGAATTTTACGCTTGATTTTGGTTTCAATTTCGATGCCGTGAGCTGTCGTCGTGGCACGACTCAGGTGCATTTTCATTTTCATTTTGAGAGGGGGACGGCTGTGGGGCGGTCGGTGGTGGTGAATTCAATGGGCAGCAACGAAAAGTTGCAGCAAATAAAAGTTGCAAGTGTTTGCCAGCAGGAACAGGAAGGCAGTTTCCATGGAAGCTGGATGGGAAAGTCAAGTAAGTCAGGCAGTCAGGTAGCCAGGTAGCCGGGATCTAAATGTGTGACAGGAGCGAGGGCGCCAAGGGGACAGGACAGACTCGGTTAGTGGTAAGTTTAAATTGAGTGACATTTTGCTGCAATTGACTGTGCCCAAAGTTTTGTGACTTCCCCGCGCGTTTTCCTATTTCCCATCGCAGCTCTCCCTCTCTGTTCTCGATTGTTGGGCGAACTGGGACCACCATCCATCATGGCCGCAATTTGTAAGGAGGATTGGACGGCGCAGATAAGGCCGACAGCGATGGAAGCCCTGTTGCATGCCCCCCTAAAACTGTCACACGACCAAATGTTGCACATTATGTCTAAGAGGGTGGGGGTGTGTTTTGCCTCTTCTTAAAGTTCTATTGAAACAAGGACCAAAACCCCACATGGACCCAAAGTTAGAAGGGTAATTTGCGACGAGGACGATTAAAGCAAATATTACAAATTAGGTGACTGCAAAAGCAAGAACTTTTGATGAACTTGTCCGAAGACTAAACCAATTTGGAATGAGGAATATTATCTTAACAATGATACATTAATTTAAGATTCAGGAGGTTTATTAAGAGTTTATGAAACTAGTAAATATTTAAAATTTATTCTTATTTATTTATTAAAGTAATAAAAATGTTTCAAAAATACAAATGTATACAAAATGCTCACAGATTTAGGACTTTAATACTTCATCATACACTTTTGGACGTTCTTTTGGGGTTGCGCGGCATAGCTCGCTGAGGTCGGGGTTCGTAAAAATTAATAGTTTGTGTCCCCGAAATACCAAGTGAAAAGAGAGAAATATTCGGTTTATTTCAAGTTCCAGGATTGACCTTTTTTTCCTTTAATCAAATTTTCAGTTTGGTTTTCCTTAGTTCTATTTTATGAAATCCTAGGCTATGATTAAAGGCTTAATCTAATAAATAAATAATAATATTAAACGTAAATAGCATTTTATAATAATACATTAGGAACTTTGACTCCTTTACCAGACTAGGCCTTCGTCGTGCTAATAGATACCTCGCCTAGTCTGTTGATCTTCACCGTGTACCGGGTTTTCTTCAACATCCTGTTTGAAGTTTACCGGCTTCTTCGGTGGTCGCTTCTCCAGTTTCCGTTTTATTTCCTTTCTTATATCCTCTGGTAATGTCACGTCGTCTTGTGTTGGTGCTGCTGATATGTTGTTCTTCTTTGGGTTGATATGTGTGGTTAGGCCTCCGCATTGTAGTGTTGTGTTGCATTGTGCCAAGAAGTCTATACCTAGTATTAGGCCTCCAATGACATCATCTAGTATTAATAGCGCCACACTTATATTCTTTTTTCCGAGTTCTATCTCTTGTAGTTCTTCCGTGGCTACTGTGGACGTCCTGTCTGCTAGGCTTATTTCTTCGACTGTTGGTTGAAGTTCGCGTTCTTCCGGAGCTTGAATGCTAGCTTCTCACTTATGAAGCTTCTTGTTGCCCCTCTTGCGTGTACCTCTGCAACAGTGGATTGTGCGTATGTCATCTGGACCACATATCCAACAGAAAAATCTTGGAGAGTTGTTGCATTGTTGCGCTCGGTGGCCCGGGATTTTGCAGCGGAGGCAGATATTGCTAATAATTCTCCCGCCATTCTAGTTGGCTGAACCCGCTCAGCTACCCCCAGTTCTTATCAAAATCAGTTATCAAGAGCTTAACCTCGCACGAGTTAGGCTTCAAGAACCTTGCTCGACTACTACTATAGAGCTGGAAAACAATCGATGGCACCATCGATATTATCGATGTTTTTGAAAGTTTGTCAACCATCGATGATTTTTTAAAAATCGATGTTTTGGCATTCCTAATAATTTTCATTGGCAAGAAGACGCGAGAAGTAAGTAATATAAATTAAATCCAATTTTTTTTTTTGTAATTCTAGCTTTTTTCACAGTACTAAAGTGAGTTTGCGGTGGTGTTGGATGTGGCGGTGGTGAAGCGGAAGATACAAATAATGGATAAATTCTTAAAAAGTACGTATTGATCATATACACGGCGCAAAGCAAATGTATGTATGTTGTGTCGAATTCTGTTCTGGTTCCATTTGTGCAAAGCGCGCGAAGACGAAGATCGTCCTCTAACTGCTTCTATTTATACCCTTGCAGGGTATTATAATTTTAGTCAGAAGTTTGCAACGCAGTGAAGGAGACATCTCCGACACTATAAAGTATAGATATTCTTGATCAGCATCAACAGCCGAGTCGATCTAGCCATGTCCGTCTGTCCGTCTGTCTGTTTCTACGCAAACTAGTCCCTCAGTTTTAAAGCTATCTGGATGAAACTTTGCAGAACGAGCCGGATCAGACGACTATATCATATAGCTATATAGAAAAGATCGGTAAATTTTAATGACAAAAATTATAACTTAGCCAATTTTTACAATATTTGAATAAATTTGAGATATGGCCATTTTGTATTTTTCACATATTTTCATAAAATTTGAGACATAGACATGTTGTATTATTCCAGAATTTCTGTTTTAATTTTATTCAAATCGGACCACTATATCATATAGCAGCCATAGGAAAATATATATAAATTCATTAAATTCGTTCGCAACATTTTTCGTTCGCAACATTTTTCACTCGCAACATTTATCTTATGTCAGTACCCGAGAAAACGAAAAATTCAGAAGATTTTTCTTCTTCTTCTTACTTACAGCAAGGGTATTTAAACTTCGGCATGCCGAAGTTAGCTTCCTTTCTTGTTATAACTGTTTTATCCAAAAACAACGCCTTGCCACCAGCTCCACCAACGCCACACCTAGCGAAGAATCTGAGCCAAAAATAAGATTTACTTCTTTAAAAAATAAATTGGCACAGAAAGTGCATTCCATCCGATCCGATGCCATTATTGTTCTAAGACAATATTTTGAAAAACCGAACGAACCAGAGGATCGTGATCCACTTCTGTATTGGATGGTAAAATTTTTAAATTTTGTATATAAGCTAAAATTTATTACTCTACATTACAAGCGACGGATTGCAACCGTTAAGAGCACTGGCTGCAAAATATTTTTGCATTCCAGCTACATCCATCGAATCAGATTATAGCAACACGCAGATGCTCCCTGAAACCTAATGTGGTGGAAAAATTATTATTTTAAACAAAAACATTGAGTTTTGATCTCACTTTCATATTAATCATGCAATGAATGCATTTGTTCCTTATTTATAATGAAGAAGAAATATATATATTTGTTTGTTGAAACGTTCAAATTGATTGACTTGATAACCGATCGGTAAATTTTAATGAAAAAAATTATAACTTAGCCAATTTTTACAATATTTGAAAAATTTGAGATATGGCCATTTTGTATTATTCTTGAATTTCGGTTTTAATTTGATCAAAATAAGACAACTATATCATATAGCTGTCATAGGACCGATCAGAAAATTTTGAAGAAAAAATCAAACTAAGCCAATTTTTTCACATATTTTAATAAAATTTGAGACATAGACACTTTGTATTATTCCAGAATTTCGGTTTTAATTTTATTCAAATCGGACCACTATATCATGTAGCAGCCATAGGAATATACATATAAATAAATTTATTTAGTTCGTTCGCAAGATTTTTCGCTCGCAACATTTCTCGTTCGCAACATTTTTCTTTCGCAACATTTATCTTATGTCAGTACCCGAGAAAACGAAAAAGTCAGAAGATTTTTATTCTTCTTCTTACTTACTGCAAGGGTATTTAAACTTCGGCATGCCGAAGTTAGCTTCCTTTCTTGTTTTTTGTTATTATCCTTAATTCATTAACTACTAATTTTAGAAAAGAAGACGTTTCCAAGCCTCAAGTCGCAACCCGGACAAAATTATTTAAAAAATCCGATGATCTTCCGAAATGCAAAAAAAAAAAAAACAAGCTTTTAACACCAAACGGTTGTCTGGTCTGCTGCTGGACTCCGGACGGCTGGAAAAACATTGCAGGACATCGGATTTCTCTTCACAAAAACACGTTTTAAACTAATCTATGACTACCTAAAATAGCATTAAAACGAATTTATAGGTAAATCTGGGTGATGTTTCTTGAAAATAGATGTGGAAAATCGAAAATAGGTTCAATTCGTAAAACGTGCAAAAATGAGTTTATGTGAGTTTATTTCGTTTTTTTATTCTAAGTATTTTCCTTTTTTGATATGTTGACGTTTCTTTTCTAAAATTAGTAGTTAATGAATTAAGGATACCCTGCAGTACCGCTTGTCATCAACAGGCCTCTGTAATCAACGATTCATCAACAGCCGACGGCGACTTCGACCGAGCTCTCTTTTGACTTCGTGTCAAACCCGACTCTCTCGCGCTCTCATTTTTCTCTCTTCACCCAAAAAGGTTGATGACAGATTGATTACAAGTTGTTGATGAAACGTTGATGAATTTGTGTTGATGACAAGAGCGGACATGCCATACAAAAATTCATCAACGTTTGAATGGGCTTGCCATCAACGTTTCATCGACACACCCCCATTTGTGTTGATGAAACGTTGATGACAGGTACTGCAGGATAATAATAAGAAAAATGGTTGCGTTTGCTTGTATGGTTGTCTTTTTATTGATGGCCAAAGTCAGAGTCATGAACATAAACTCATTTTTGCTTGGTATGTACATATGTATAAAATCTTTATATAATTCATCTTGGTTTTTCTTTTCATTTGATCAAATTTTGGTAAATTCATAATGTAATTGTAAGCTGCAAGGGTGTACAAACTTTATTGTGCCGAAGTTAGCTTCCTTTCTTGTGTAATACGTATTTTGTGATAACTCCTTGCTTTTTTCTACATACTATTAGATTTTAATATATCTTATATCCGCAGTAATATTTGTGAAAACACCTATTAAAAAGTGGTCAAGTTTTAACAATGGCTTGATCGTAACTTGTTCATAGCTTGCACCATATCCCTCAGAGAGCTTTGAGATTTGTTCAGATTGCTCAGAGGATTTTCCAGCTGTCCTAATATGTGTACGCACATTCTGGGCCTCTGGCCCCCCGGTCCGTGTGTCCGTGGTTTTGGTGTCCGTGCGTCTGCAAACCGTATTCGGTATTCGCGTCCTTGTCCGTGGCGCGGCCTGCACTTTTGCTGCTCCATTTCCTTTTGGGTTTTTGTTGTTCCTTTTTTTTCGAGTCACCAGCAATTATTGATTGGTTTTTTTTGGGGGTTTTCTTAGGTCCAGTTTGGTTTAGTCTGGTTTTGGGTTGGTCTGGTCTGCTTGGGTTCGCTTTGGTTCCGACGCGATTTCCTTGGCTGCCCTTGACTTTTGCCTGGCTCGCACTTTGCGAACACTTTTTGGCAGCCTCATTGCCATCGACCCCCAGCTGCCCTGTTATTGTTGGCTGACCAAGTTGTGTGAGAGTTTGAAAATAGTTTCTTTCTTTTGCCTTCTTTATGTTTTTTATACCATGTACCGTAGGTACAAAGGTATATTAATTTCGTGCAAATGTATGTAACAGGCAGAAGGAAGCATTTCCGACCCCATAAAGTATATATATTCTTGATCAGCATCAACAGCCGAGTCGATCTAGCCATGT
>VNJV01013555.1:0-73783 GCA_008042635.1 Drosophila nikananu | reverse complement strand
GCGTTTTCCGACAAGAATGGCCATATTTCTAAAAACTGTTAAGATTTGTAATCATTAGACCAGAAAATTCGTTTTTAATCGTCAATGGTCAAATTGGATTGATTTCATTTGATTTTTAACATATTTTAACCGAGCTTTGACATTCATGTCGGAAAACGCAGGCTAGCTCTCTTCTACGCTCGATATGTTTCCGATGTCCTGCAATGTTATTCGAGCAGTCCGGAGTCCAGCAGTCAAGAAACCGACTAGACAATCACCCTTTAGTGTTAAAAGCTTGTTTTTTTGCATTTCGGACGATCATCTAATTTTTAAAATAATTTTGTCCGGGTTGCGACTTGAGTCTTGGGGGTCAGCTATCGCCTCATCTCAATGGGGACCTCAGCAGAATGGCTAATATCAAGCTTATCGGCAATATTACGTGTAGAACTTTCACTTTCGGCCAGGCTAACAACATTATTTTCAATTTTCTCTGACAATTTTTGAATTTTTTGGTTTTTAAAAATACATATTTCTAATTATTCACAAAAAAAAATTTCCCTTCACAAAAACACGTTTTAAACTAATCTATGACTACCGAAAATAGCATTAGAACTAATATATATGTAAATCTGGGTGATGTTTCTTGAAAAAAGATGTGGAAAATCGAAAATAGGTGCAAAACGTAAAACGTGCAAAAATGAGTTTATGTGAGTTTATTTCGTTTTTTGATTCTAAGTATTTTCCCTCTTTGATATATTGACGACTCTTTTCCACAATTAGTAGTTAATAAATTAAGGATAATAATAAAAAAAAAATTGTTGCATTTCCTTGTATGGTTGTCTTTTTATTGATGGCCAAAGTCAGAGTCATGAACATAAACTCATTTGTGCTCGCCACTGTACATATATATTCAGCGATTTCACTTTCTCGATGTTGTGACACTTCTGTAAAAAGTGCATAAATGTGCTTGTGAAGAACTTAAAGGGAACTAAAGGAGTATTTTGAAACGTAAGCATTCTACTGCCAAATAAAATGAAACTCTGCCTTAAAAACTTATTACATTAAATAAACTTTAGCAGTACGTAAGATATCTTTATGTCAGCAGACAGTTAAGAATTATTAAGAGCAAAATACAGGATCCTACAGTTGGGTACACAAACTAAGTGCTTCTTGTTAATTTATTTGTTAATTTATTATTAAAAACTATTGTTGTTGCTTATTATTTAAAAATTATGTGAATCTATTGAAAGAATGACCAAAGAAAAATCATCTTTAGTACTGCTTTCTTAGTTTGTTTTATTTTTTTTTTATTTTACTAAGACATAAGTATTTCCTCCTCAGTATCAATTAAGAGCCGAAGTCCTCGGCCTGATCATCATCACCGCTCGCTTCAGTGAGTAATTATGACCCTTAAAATTGAACCAGTTTATTCCCCTTCCATAGCCATCATCGCCATACAGGCCACACAAGTTGCTAAGGGAGAGAAATTCATCTTAAACAGAATCTAAACCTTGCCAAAGGAGTGTCTTACCTGTCATGGCACCATGCGTACCACCAGGCCCCGGTACACTGTTCTGCACATGCAACTCCATCTTTTTTAATGTCATTTTTTCGATCCTTGGTGCTGAACATCATGCCCAGTTGACGATTGAGTGAATCACCTGCATCTCCAGAGGCAAAGCCCAGCGATTCCAAGGTGTAATTGTTATTCTCGGGTCCGACTCTGAAGTCATCGTACAACTCATATTTCTTCACTCCGTTGTAATCCTCCACAAGAACCAGCAACTCCTGGATCTGGTCATTCGTAATCGCGTGGATTTTGTCCAATCCCAGGAAGAACTCTTTGCCCAGCTTTCCAAATCCCTTTTTGTAGTCATCCCATCCGCGGTAGAAGTCCTCGCTGCCATCGTTCCGTCGCAAAATAACCGTCCAACCGCCTCCCCGATTCCGCTGATCGCAGGCCACCTCAAAGGGGTCATCACTGAACCCAGGCACACGGATCATTAACTGGGTCTCCCTCGAAACATCGGCACAGCTTGAGGGGTACGATTTGGTTCCAGACAATGCCAATCCCTCTAGGATCTGGGTCTGAAGCTCCAAGATCTGCGTTTGTTGTCTCAAAATATCTGATTGGTTTTCCAGAATCAGTGTCTGGTTTACCGAGATCTGTATCTGGGTTTCTTGCTCTTCCCTACGGAGAAAGGGGTTCGTTTTAAGGAGCCTTAAATTGTTTTCTATTATTTCATTTACCGCACAGCACCCACTTCCGATTTGACCTCATCGATTTTGTCACACATCGTCAGCAGAGTACACACAGCCCTGTTTTCTTGGCCCTCTGAAGAAGACACAATTAACAGACATAAAAGTATTCCGAAGCGCGACATGACTGCAATCCAGCTCCTTGAAGACTGATCCCGAGTTCCGGCGAACTCTCAAACGAAAACTTTGGGATAGACTTGCAGTGCGTAGTAAAGAGATATAATTCTTATCAAGCTGAAAATCGTACATATCTGACAAAGACATTGTTATACTTTGTTTTTGTATCAGGGGTAACCAGATAACAGGTCAATTCAGATAGAAAGTAAATAAAAACGCATTCTATTGTGCGAATTTATAAAACTCAGCCGGATTGCACAATTGCTCAAGTCTTTTGTTTAATTTCTTCGGGTAATTAATCAGTTCGGCAGCTGAATCGAGTTAAGAGTCTATGTAGACTGATTTTGTGTATTTTGCTTTATAAAATTACACATTTTTGACCGATATGAGAGCACCCTTAAAATCTTATCTCAACGAAAGCCTCAAATAAATTATATTCAATTAATTATTTTTTCCCTCATTGATTTTTCTTGGAAAATTAGTCACTTAACCCAATTTATAAAGCCAGGTAGCTAGGCCATACAGAAATTTCGATTTAATTGAAACAAAGAATTAAATATTATACATATATATATTGCAAATAGGTTCGAGTCTACTGCTAAATAAAATGAAACTCTACCTTAGCAGTACAAAATAATTTATTTATAGTAAACTTCAGTCATCAGACAGTTACGAATTATTAGGAGCAAACACAGGATCCTACAGTTGGGTACACAAACTAAGTGCTTTTTGAGTAAGCTTACTTTCTGTATTTTTATTTTTTAATTTATTAATTCTATTCAATTGTTCTTGCTTATTATTTGAAAGTGATGTTAATCTATTGAAAGAATTGCCAAAGAAAAAACACGAAGTTGCAGATGTTCCAATCATCTTTAGTACTGCTTTTTTAGTTTGTTTATTATATTTTATTTATAATACAGTTCCAAATAAAAAGGAAAAGTAAGATATAAGTATTACACCCCCTTCTCAATATCAATTAAGAGCCGAAGTCCTCGGCCTGATCATCATCACCGCTCGCTTCAGTGAGTAATTATGACCCTTAAAATTGAACCAGTTTATTCCCCTTCCATAGCCATTATCGCCATAACGGCCACACAAGTTGCTAAAAAAGAATTCAGTATTAAAAAGATTCTAAATCCTGTCACAGCAGTCTTACCTATGGTGGCAGGATTGGTACCACCAGGCTCCAGTAAACTCTTCTGCACACGAACGGCTAGTGGGATATCTCAAGTCGTTTTTTCGATCTTTGGTGCTGAACATCATGCCCAATTGAAAATTGAGTGAATCACCTGCATCGCCAGAGGCAAAACCCAGCGATTCCAAGGTGTAATTGTTACTCTCGGGTCCAACTCTGAAGTCATCGTACAGCTCATATGCCTTCACTCCGTCGTGATCCTCCAGAAGGACCAGCAACTCCTGAATCTGGTCATTCGTAATCGCGTGGATTTTGTCCAATCCCAGGAAGAACTCGTTGCCCAACTGGCCAAATCCCTTTTTGTAGTCCTCCCATCCGCGGTAGAAGTCCTCGCTGCCATCGTTCCGTCGCAAAATAATCGTCCACCCACCACCATGACTCCGCTGATCGCAAACCACCTCAAAGGGGTCCTCACTGTACTCTGGAACACGGATCAGGAGCTTCGTGGTCCTAGAGACCTCGGCACAGCTTAAGGGGTACGACAGGGTGCCCGACACTGTCAATCCCTCTAGGATCTCGGTCTGGTGTTGTTGCTCCTCACTAAAGCACAAGTTCGTATTATTCTAGTATTTATTTGGTAGTTGTTTAAATTATTACCGCACTGCTTTCACCTCCGATTTCAATTCCGAAACATTGTCACAAATGTATAATAGATTGCAAACATCCTTTTTGTCCTGACGAACAGAAGAACTTAGAGCCAAAAGGCAGAATAATATTCCGAGATACAACATTATGCCGGGAGGTGTCTTTGTAGACTGATCAAACGCTATCTTGCTACGCGGAAAGTGAAAGGCATTCATTCTGAGATAGGAACTTGATTTATTTCTGACCGATATGATATGATATGACGACATAACCAAAAAGAACTCTTATCGGCACAAAAACAAATATAAATTGAATTTCTATATCATGTGCAATATGTCATTTTAATTCTTTTATTCAGATCAGTTAACAGCAGAAGTCTTCGGCCTGATCATCATCACCGCTCGCTTCAATGAGTAATTAATACCCTTGAAGGCGTACCAGTTCACTCCCCTTCCAAAGCCATCATTGCCATAAACGCCACACAAGTTGCTAATGGAGAGGAATTACAGCTTAAACAGAATCTAAACCTTGTCAAAAGAGTGTCTTACCTGTCATGGCACCATTCGTACCACCAAGCCCCTGTAAACTTTTCCGCACATGCAACTCCATCTGTTCTAATGTCGTTTTGTCGATCCTTGGTGCTGAACATCATGCCCAGTTGACGATTGTGTGAATCACCTGCATCTCCAGAGGCAAAGCCCAGCGATTCCAGGGTGTAGTTGTTACTCTCGGGTCCGACTCTGAAGTCATCGTACAGCTCATATGCCTTCACTCCGTCGTGATCCTCCAGAAGGACCAGCAACTCCTGAATCTGGTCATTCGTAATCGCGTGAATTTTGTCCAATCCCAGGAAGAATTCTTTGCCCAGCTGTCCAAATCCCTTTTTGTAGTCCTCCCATCCGCGGTAGAAGTCCTCGCTGCCATCGTTTCGTCGCAAAATAACCGTCCAACCGCCTCCCCGACTCCGCTGATCGCAGGCCACCTCAAAGGGGTCATCACTGAACCCAGGCACGCGGATCAGAAGCTTGGTCTTCCTCGAAACATCGTCACAGCTTGAGGGGTACGATTTGGTTGCCAATCCCTCCAGGATCTGGGTCTGTAGCTCCAAGATCTGCGTTTGTTGTCTCAAAATATCTGATTGGTTTTCCATAATCAGTGTCTGGTTTACCGATATCAGTTTTTTGGTTTCTTGCTCCTCCCTACGAAGAAAGGGGTTTGATTTGAAGAGCCTTAAATTGTTTTATATTTAATTACCGCACAGCACCCACTTCCGATTTGACCTTATCGATTTTGTCACACATCATCAGCAGAGTACACACTTCTCGTTTTTCTTGGCCCTCTGAAAAAGGCACAATTAACACACAAATAAGTATTCCGAAGCGCCACATCACTAGCACCCAGCTCCCTGAAGACTGATCAGAGTTCTGGCGAACTTTCAAACTTGCATCGTGTAGTGAAAAGATATATTTGTTATCAAGCGGGAAATCTAAAATAGCCGCCAATGGCAGTGAATTTCAGATAACAGGCCAATTCGAAAAGGAAGTAAATTAAAACTTATTCTATTATGCGAATTTATAAAACTCGGCACCGCTGCAGTTGTTGTTATTCTAGTATTTATTTGCAAATTGTTTAATTTATTACCGCATAGCATTCCCCTCAGATTTCAAAAGAACTTAGACGCAAAATAATATTTCGAGCGACTGCCCGTGATTCTTAGAGGTTCCTATCTCACTTATTTTCTACCGATATGATTTGATATGACGACATGACCATAAGAAACTCTTATCGACATAAAAGCCAAATATAAATTAAAGTTCTATATCATGGACAATATATCATTTTAATTCTTTTATAAAGCTCACTTATTAAGCTGTTTTAAAACATTTTCAGTTGGAAGATAGTTTCAAGAACTACTCAAGTTTTTTACTTTTTATACGAGACTTAGTAGTACATGTTTATCTTTTTTTTCATACACACAATTTATTAAAATAATAAATATTATTATTTAATGAGCATTAAAGTTCCCAAATTGAGTTCATCAAAATAATTTATTTCGTCCTTCAAAAGCATATATTTTTCATTGTAATGTGTATATATAATTGAGTGTAAGCTGAATCCATTGTACTGACTCAACTCGAAGTTTGAAGCATTAACTTACCCAGAGTTACACCTGGTCCGAGGACCAATTTTCACAGTAATTTTCTCTTAAACAAATTACCTTCTACTCTGGGTGTCAAAAACATATTATTTTATTTATTAAATTTATGAATTGGCCAGCATGCTAGCAATTTAGAGTTGTCAATAACAGTTTGTATACCATATTAAAAGTGGGCTGGACTCTCAGATCAGTTTACAGCAGAAGTCCTCGGCCTGAGCATCATCACCGCTCGCTTCAGTGAGTAATAATGACCCTTAAAAGTTTTCCAGTTTATTCCCCTTCCAAAGTCATCATCGCCATATAGACCACACAAGTTGCTAAGGGAGAGAAATTCATCTTAAACAGAATCTAAGCCTTGTCAATAGAGTGTCTTACCTGTCATGGCACCATTCGTACCACCAGGCCCCATTAAACTTTTCTGCACATGTAACTCCATCTGTTCTTAAATCGTTTTTTCGATCCTTGGTGCTGAACATCATGCCCAGTTGACGATTGAGTGAATCACCTGCATCTCCAGAGGCAAAGCCCAGCGATTCCAGGGTGTAATTGTTACTCTCGGGTCCAACTCTGAAGTCATCGTACAGCTCATATGCATTTACTCCCTCGTGATCCTCCACAAGAACCAGCAACTCCTGTGGCTCTGATGTGGTCATAGCGTGGATTTTGTCCAGACCCATGAAAAACTCGTTGCCCAGCTGGCCAAATCCTTGTTTGTAGTCCTCCCATTCGAGATAAAAGTCCTGGTTTCCATCGCTTCGTCGCAGAATGATCGTCCAGCCGCCTCCGTGACTCCGCTGATCGCAGGCCACCTCAAAGGGATCGTCACTGTACTCAGGAATGCGGATCCACTGTTTAGTGGTCTTCGGACCCTCGGCGCAGCTTAACGGGTACGTCAGGGTTCCAGTCACTGTCAATCCCTCTAGGATCTCGGTCTGGTGTTGTTGCTCCTCACTGCTCAAACATAAGTGAATTTTTTATATGAATGCAATTTAAATATTTAATTATTTACCGCAGTAAAGCCATTTCCGATTTCAATTCCGAAACATTGTCACAAATATATACTAGATTGCACACATCCTTTTGATTTTGAGGAATAGAAGAACCTAGAGCCAACAGGCAAAATAATATTCCGAGACGCAACATGTCTGTTGTGGAGCTCTGTATAGACTGATCGAGAGTTAGTTTTGGCATTTTTATAGCATGGCGATTATTTTACTGGCTAGTATAAATTTTCACTGATATAAAACCATACCATAAAACATTGTTGTCATCCCAAATAAATAAACTTAATAAATGAACGTATAAAGTTAGTAAATATCCTTTTAAATGTATATACATTGACAGGTCGTAAATCAAATAACTCAAGGAGCTGTTCAATATCATATTTGACATCTAGATTAACCTTATTTATTATGTCAACTTGCTCAATTTTATGTATTTATTTAAGTTCAATTATATGCACAATTTAGAGCTGAATAAGAGCCGAAGTCCTTGGCCTGATCATCATTACCGCTCGCTTCAGTGAATAATAATGACCCTTAAAAGTCAACCAGTTTATTCCCCTTCCATAGCCATTATCGCCATAAACGCCACACAAGTTGCTAAAAAAGAATTCCGTCTTAAAAGAATTCTAAATCCTGTCACAGCATTCTTACCTACGGTGGCAGGATTCGTACCACCAGGCCCCGGTACACTGTTCTGCACATGCAACTCCATCTTTTTTAATGTCATTTTTTCGATCCTTGGTGCTGAACATCATCCCCAGATGACGAGTGAGTGAATCACCGGCATCCCCAGAGGCAAAGCCCAGCGATTCCAAAGTGTAATTGTTACTCTCGGGTCCGACTCTGAAGTCATCGTACAGCTCATATTTCTTCACTCCGTCGTAATCCTCCACAAGAACCAGCAACTCCTGGATCTGGTCATTCGTTATCGCGTATATTTTGTCCAATCCCAGGAAGAACTCGTTGCCCAGCTGTCCAAATCCCTTTTTGTAGTCCTCCCATCCGCGGTAGAAGTCCTCGCTGCCATCGTTTCGTCGCAAAATAACCGTCCAACCGCCTCCCCGATTCCGCTGATCGCAGGCCACCTCAAAGGGGTCCTCACTGAACCCAGGCACGCGGATCATTAACTGGGTCTCCCTCGAAACATCGGCACAGCTTGAGGGGTACGATTTTGTTTCAGACAATGCCAATCCCTTTAGGATCTGGGCCTGAAGCTCCAAGATCTGCGTTTGTTGTCTTAAAATTTCTGATTGGTTTTCCAGAATCAGTGTCTGGTTTACCGATATCAGTTTTTGGATATTTTGCTCCTGCCTACGGAGAAAGGGGTTCGTTTTGAAGTAACTTGAATTGTTTTGCATTATTTTAATTACCGCACAGCACCCACTTCCGATTTAACCTCATCGATTTTGTCACACATCATCAGCAGAGTACACACTTCCCTATTTTCTTGGCCCTCTGAAAAGGGCACAATTGAAAGACAAAGGAGTATTCCTAAGCGCCACATGACTGCTAGCCAGCTCCTTCAACACTAATCAAGAGTTTTGGCGAACTCTCAAACGAAAATTTTGGGGTAGACTTTCAATGCGTAGTTAAAGGTGGCCATAAATCATTTTTATCAAACTGCAAATCCTTAAAAATCCCCAAAGACAATTGTTAAAATTTGTTTTTGTATCAGTAGAAATTAGATAAGGGGAAGATTATGTTAGGAAACAAATAAATTACAGTCATCAAGGAATTCTTTTTGCTTTAAAAGCATAAAAAATGAAATCCTTTATATTTTTCCGGGATGGAAAATTAATCATTTGATTTATTTTTTAAAAGGACTACTAATAAAGCATTTATTCAACACATATAAAAGCAATGCTAGATATTTATTAAAGAAACACCATGTACAAATTTCATGTACACAAACTCTGCAAATTAAATCAAATATCCTAGAGCAGGACGCGAACTATGAAAGGCCGTTGGCAAGGGGGTGGCAACTAGGGGCGGAAGTGGGCTGTGGGCGGATTGAGGCAGCTCTTCCACCATTGCTGAGTTTTGGCTTACGATTTCTAGTTTATTTTTTCGCTTATTTCTGGGGAACTGCAGCCTGTGGCGGAGTTAGGGCAACGTGCTCAATTAAGCGCCCACATCCAGGCACACACCCAGGCACACACTCCCACATACACACACTTCTAACACTCACTAGCACACAACATGTGTAGGGACGAGGAGGAGCCACATTACAGTGGAAAAGTTTTTTGGCATGGCACGTGGCTGGCCGCTAATATTTATGGCAATTAGTTTTAATAGTTTTGCTTGTACATTCCCATGTAAAGTTGTAAACTCACTCATCTCTATCGCCACCTCCTTTCACTTCCCCTCTGCCTGTCCGTGTGTGTGTGTAGTGTGTAGTTTTAACAACTATTTAATGTTGTTTACGATTTGTTATAATATTGCAATAATTGAGCGTGTAAATACCTTCAAATCTGGGAACAAGTTTTCAAAATTGAATCCCGCCTTTAATGAGATTTTATAGAATTTTAAAGCATTTTTATTATGATACAAATATTAAAAGGAATTTTAATAAACCGATAAATGATCGTTAGATTTAATAATAATAAGGACGAAATTTATAAAACGTTCTTCTTAATTTCTATTCCAAAATATTTTAAATATAAAAAGACGGTAGTTTTTCTGATACATCAAGGGAATTATCGATTTATCGCACATTTGGCAAACTAAAAATGCTTTAAATATTGCTACATTATCGATAAATTTATATTTTCTAAAAATGCAATATTTAAATTTTTTTATAACGGATTTGAGGCTTCAAAAAAAACTTTTTCGAGTAGCATTTCGTTTAAAAATCAATGTTTTATATTTTCAAAATTCCTTCAAAATGCCAAATTAGGCGTAACTTAATGTTTGATTTAAGATATTAAGCTGCTTCCAGCAAGCAACCCTTCCGAGATATTCATGCAAGAAAATTCCAGCTAAAAATAGTAGAAAATGATCATTTCCATTTGAAAAGAATAGCTCTCAGTTTCCGTAAAATGCATCTGCAGCCTGAAAGTATGCAAAAATATGTTTGTTATTATTTGAAAAGCACCTGCGAAGCCGCCGAGATTGAACAAGCTGCAGCAGCAGCAGCAACAGCATCGGGAACGGGAACAAGGAGCGGAAATCGAGGATCACTGCAGTCTAACCCATAGGCTATGCCCATGGTCCCCTCCTCCGGATAATCCCGATGACGAAGAGTCCTTGGGAATTCTACAGGAGGAACACCAACCACCGAAAGTAACGCCAACTGTAAGGCAACCGAGAAAACTGCGAATTGCCCCACAACCGCCAGTAACACCGAAATCCTCCGAAGAACCCACTGAAAAACCCAACGAAAAATCCACCGAAAAACCTTCACCGAAACCCAGAAAAATGAGGGGAGCAAAGCTTCCCAATGATGATCACTGTGCGTTTATTGAGCAGCTTTTTGAAGCCACAACAGAGTCAAGATCCTCAGTGACTGGGACATCCACAGAGGCCAAAATAATCACAACTTTGACAGTGGCGGCGGGTAAGCTCAGCCTCTGCGAAAAATTACACAGAAACATATGCGATTTTTGACGCCAACGACGCTGCTGCTGCGCTGCCCTTTGCAAATGAGTAATTTTAGTTCTTAAAAAAAACAGGGTATACTGATTTTTGGGAGTCATTTGTTTGGCCTACTTTAAAGTGATTTCTTAGATTTTTATTTCAAATTGTTAATTCGTTTTTTTTTAATTTATTCAACATTTATAATTTGTATCAAAAATATACAAATTTTATTAAAAATAAGGGGTATTGCCAATGTCGATCATTATTATATTTTCGATCTCTTAACGTTTTCTGCTCTGCTTTCGTTTCATGTAATTCGAGCTTAAGACACCAACAAAAAGTATACATATGTACATACATATATTTTTCTCTGTTCTCTGGTACACGCTCTCTTGCCGTCTCTCCCTCTCTTTCTCCCTGCCTGTCTCCAGTTCTCCCCATCTCTTTTTGTCTGCCTCCCTCTCAGCGGCTTTCCAGCGGCTCTTTCCACGCTGTTTGGGTACCATTCCATGCTCCCCGACAAACCAGTTGAGTAACGCTTTGAACTCGCTCCCGATCGCTCCAACTTAAAAACAACGCTAGAAAGAAAACAAAAATTAAAATAAAACAAAAATAGGGAAAAGCAAGCGCAAATACTGCTGGAAATACAATGTGAAAAGTGACAAGTGAATAGAGTGTCTCTGATGTCTAGAAAGAAAAGTGCCTGACAAATGCAATTTGCAATTACCAACGGCCGCAATCTACAGGTGTTTAAGCGGTGTTCTTTTTCTCTACCTTTTAGTGTGTTCTCCTTTTATCTTGGAGTACCTTTTTCCGTGTTATATCGCGGTTCATCTCGGGCTTTCGGTTTCGGCTTTTGTTTTGCTTTCAATTTGCTTTAATTAAACAATTTAAAGTGCGGGGAAGTGACGCCAACGCGTATTTCTGGTATCTTTTTCGGTTTCCCCTAAAAAGTGACCGACCCATTACCAAACCAGTTTTCAGTTCTGTTTTGTACGCTTTTCTTTGTTTACCTTGTGCATGGGGATTTTCTCTAACCTTTCCCCCCAATTTTCATTTTCATTTAGCCAATGGAAAACACACCTTTTTTCCGTGCTTTTCTTTCCTGGCCATTTACCATATAGATTTTCATAATTTTGCGGCTTTCCAGTCTGGCCTCTCTGAGAGTCGCCTCTCTTAGCCCTCGTACTCTCGCGCTCTCTGGCTCTCTGTTTCTTTTCTTTACTCGGCTTTCGACTTCCAGTGGCGCCTTGTTTTTATTTACTTTTGTTTAATTATTATTTCTTACACACATGTCGCATTTTTGTGAATGAGCCAGCGATGGGCCCGTCGTGCATTAATGGCAAATAAATCATTCGAGCCGCAGTCGGCAGACGCCTTTATTTAAATCCAAATATTTGAGCGGCGAGCTCATCCCAATTATTTTGGAAGTTTATAGGAAATTCAGGCACTTGAAAATGACTTAAAATTTTCGTAACAACATTTCCCTAACAATTTTCTTAAAATTTATTTTCGGTGTTTTTTATTACTTATATTTCAATTTTTTACTTCAGAAAAGCAATACAATTATTTTGTTTATGTTTAAAAATTAATGAATCTTTGTTTTTGAGCAACATTCATTTTACATAAACATGCAAAATACATAGTTATTTTGCTTTTCTAATGTAAACAAGTGATTAAAGCTATACATTTTAAAAACTAGGTTTTGTTTTTTGTTTTTTTCCCTCGAAAACATAGTTAAAATATTTATAAAAATATGTTGTTCTGCCATACTGGTATGCAAATAATAAGATTAAAAACTTTTTGTTGGTCTTAAAATAAAAATAAAAAGAACACAAATCTTGTTATCTTTGCCAGAATTTCTTGCTTAATTATTTTAAAAATTCAAATTCACACCTTTTAGACATATTTTCTCTTCAACCTTTCAACTTACTGCTCTCTCATCCTGTTCATCTCGATTGTCTGTCTCTATTTCCCCTATATAATCGCTTACCGAATATAAAGACGACTTGGTCAGTTTGGATTACACCGATTCCTTAGAGTACCACAACTGCAGCAGCGACGACTGCTGCTACGCCTCGAACGACACCTTAACCCATGGCAGCCAGCGGCAGCAGCAGCCTCCGCATCCGCATCATCAAGATCACCACCATTCAAGTCGAAACTGTCACCGCCATCACTGCGATCATCATTATCCCTACGACCGGAGGTCGCTGTGCACCAGTTGTTCAAGCAATGATTCCCTCTTCACAGATCCCGTGGACGAGGAGCAGCTGATCGTGCCCCAATCCCCATTGCCCCGCCTGCATGCACCGACAGCTGCTATACCGCCATCGAAGCGTGAGCGTCCACTGAGCGAAATAAGTGTCACTTCGGTGGACACCCTATCGCCGGGCACCGCCAAGGCTGTGCTGGAGCTACAGCGGCGCTGTCGAGCCGACAAGTTGGCCTGCCTGAGCTTGACCCGGGTCACCTACCTCAGCATAGCCAATGATCTGCAGGAAGTCGAGGAGGCTGAGCCGGCAATATTGCTTAATACCGATCACCTGGTAGCACCCAATAGCCCGGCGGAGAGTTCGCCGGACGAACTCATGGCTCTGCAGTTGGGCAAGAAATTGGCCCAAGTCCTGGGCAGTGGATCGGGCACGCCACTGACGCCGGGCAGCATGGAGGCGGGTACTCCGACGGGAACAGGAAGCACACGCCTGGTCGACTCGCCCCTGGGCAATGGAGAGCTCTTCAATGTCTCCAAGGCCAAGAAGGTGGAGCTCCAGAACCTCTCATCACGCTTTGCAGCCGCCGTCAGCCAGACACCACAGGTAGCCACAGGAGGAACACCCAATGAAGCAGGTGAGAAATGAGTTTATAGTTATTAAAAGAGAAGGAAAGTTAAGGAGGGAAAAGTTAGGTCTAGGGAACAATCCATAAACAAGATAAATCTATTATTTCTATGTATAATTTAAACACTAAATGAATTGGTTTACTAAAGGGTGAAAAATATCTTAAAGCTGTTAATATTTCGAGTTGGAATTTGCAATTCAACCCCCAGTTTCCCTAGTTTTTCGCCTTGTTTGTTGTGACACACTTGTAGCCATATGTGTGTGCTCTACTGAGTGGCCCTTGAGTTAGAAAAAAAAGGAAGAAGAAAAAATTGAGCAGGAAAACTGTGTAAAAGCTTGTCCCTTTTTTTTGTTGTGAGGATTTTTGCTTGTTGCTTATTTCGCTCTGCGCCAATTTCAAAGGTAAACACGGGCTGCACAGAAGTGCTTGCCAAACTGTTTAGAGTCTTGTTTAACCACCCCCTCACCTGACCTTCTCTTAAAAATTGAAGGGTCTTCATTCTCCTGGGAGGTGATGTTCCCAAAAATTAGACTAGAGAAGAGCTTGTAGTCTAGGCATACAAAGGTATGGAAAATTAGATAAATATGGCTGGAATTTAAAGAAAATATAAGGGAAATTGTATGACACATTTATTTTAGGGAATTAAATTATACACAGCATTTACAATGGATTTGAAATAGATTTAAAAACTGTCTAATAGTAGAAAATTTGGGGCACATTTTTAAATGCTTTCAAAGCTCTATAGATTTTTTAAAACTCTCGCCAAATACTACAATTAACATACAATAAAATTAGTCCACAATAATGATTAAATAATTGAATCCCTTTCCTGCTTTCCTCCCTTCTTGACCATCTGTAATTACTTGACATAGATACATCCTATGACTTTCAAAGCCTCTTTCAATAAGAGAACCTTCCGAAAAAGGTTGATGGCAGGACCTTAATACAAAGTTTTTTAATTAACTCATGTAGCAACAGCTTCCCCCCTTTTTCCTCGTTTTTTTTTTCTCAACCAACTCTCTTTGTTTTCCCCAAAAACTGATCCGATCAGCGGCGCCTTTAAACAAAATGCGAGAAAAGTGCTGAAAAAAAAAGAAAAGAGAGAAAAAAAGAATTAACAAAAGCAGGACCCGAAAGTAATTATTGGCACATTTATGCAAGGACTCGTGCTCCTCCGCCTCCCACATGATATTTTAAATATATAATTGCCCCGGCTAAAGTGCCCCCGAAGCTCCCTCCCCCCCTCTTGGAAAATTCACCTAATTGCGTACGCCCAACTCGCTCGGCTCGATAAACAAAAAATAAACAAAAGCGAACATGGTTCGCTGCTTTTTTCGGGCCTCTGGCTTGGCGAATACCCAGAAGAGCTCAAAATACAACACACAAAAATAAAAAAAATAAAATTCGACTGTCGAGAACAAAAAACATTTGTAAAAAACTTAAAAATTGCAAACACGTCTTCATTGTTTACAAAATGTTGGCCGGAAACGGGCGCTTCAGGCTCGGCTTCAGCTTCCTCTTTTCCTGACTTTGTGTGAATCCCCATTGCGGCTCCGCAGGGGAGCCCCCGAAAAACGCAACGCGCAAAAAAATAAAAAAACGAAAGTTTAAATTTTAATTAAATCATGTTATATAGAATGATACACGCGGGACTTTTTCCGCCCAAATCGAAGGGCAGGAGCAGGGAAAGCGGGAAAGCGGAAAACCGGTGCGCAGCCCATCATAACCACTTGGGTACACAGTCAATGATGATGGCCCGCGATAAGCGCTCCGCAGGGTCTACTCAATCGGAGTGGAGGGACCATAAAAATTGCCGAAACCAAGGATCCGCCTGAAAGTACACAAGCTGATTGGCAGGAGGAGGCTGAGCAGGATTTAATGCACTAGAAAAATTATATGCTTATTTTAGGCAAATTTTTTATGAGGCTGCTGTGCATGAATTTCCATTTAATGAATGTATATCATTTCAATATTGACCTGAAGTGGCGAGATTTTTTAAAGAGTAGGTAAACAACTGGAGGGTAACTTGGTGGGTTTTAAGGAGTTTTAAAACAGTTTCAGACGCTTTAAAAAAAAATTTACTTTTAAAACAATTTCACGCATCTAAAAATATGTTAAATGGGTAAATATCAAATCAACTTTAGTTTAATTTGAAAATTAACCATTTTAACAACAAATGGAGTAGATGGAGAATTTATTTTTATACAAAATACATTTTATAAGCCCATCTAGAGTCCATAAAATAATCGAAAAGGCTCTCAGGCTCCTTCAAATTCAATATTCAATATTGAAAAATTCCCCCAGAGCCTGTAGAAATGATAAATGATTGGCAAATGTTTGCCAAAAATTCTACAATTTAACCAGTAATTATGGAGAGTGACTTATGCGCTGACTGAATACATTTATCTTCAATTTTTTGGTCCGAAGCGAGTCAGAATAGAACGTAGGAGAGGAGTATATATGCATATATATATAGAATATATGGACGGCAGATTCTATACAAATTTATCCAGCTAATGCCATCGCCTCGTCATTCCTTCATTCATTCACAGGAGCTGCAGGAGCAGGAGCTGGAGCTGCTACATCCTCCTCGTCGCTGGAAACGCAATCAACTGTTATAATTTCGTTTAAATCATCTCAAACACCTGTGCAGTCTCAAACGAATCCAACGGCTACGGCTCCTACTGCTGCTGCTGTGGAGGATGTAGAGGATGACACGGCACCCCTGCCCTGCTGCCTGCCAGCACCGCCACCTGGCTTTGGGACGCCAACAACGCCCCATCATCTGTCGAGCAATGTGCTCAAGAAGGTCGCCAGCTTCACGGTCGAGAAATCGTCGGCGGGCAATAGCTCCACACCGAATGCCAATACCCCGCTTCTGGGCGAGGAGACAACGCTTCTGGCCACCACGCCAACATCGTCGCAGTTGCTGCTGGCAACCCAGAACCCAGAAATCGGAGGAGGAGTCGCCGGAGGAGTTGGAACGGGCACCGGTTCGCGTCGCGGCTCATCTTATGTACCGGAAAAGTTAAGCTTCGCTGCATATGAAAAGTTCGAAGGTAAGTTTGCCGAAAATATTCGTGTTTAAATACTCTAAGGTGGAGGGTGGTGGGCAGACATTGAGGTATGAGTTACCTTGAAGTTGTGGGTGGAGTTTTCCCGGTCATGGAATTTATTCCAATATAAGTGAAACTATTTTTTGGGAGAATTTTTTTAAATTAAAAAGTAGCTTAAGAAGGGTTTGCGTAGAAGTTAATTCCCAAACATATTTGTCTTTCGAAATTCAGGGTTACAAAATGAGTTTTCTATAAAGCAAATATCCCCAATATATGGTTAGAAGCTGGAAAGGAATGTAGGTTGAACATAAAGATACAAATCTATCAAATAAAATAGTTGTAACAAATTTATTTCACACAGGTCTTATTAAATCACCTGAAAAGCTATAAAAAAAATATGTTTCCTTTTCAAACTCAAGTAAAACATATATATTTTGTCAATAAAATTGTATTTCAGCTACTATTTATATTTCTTAAAAATAAAATTGCACACCAATTTTATAAAAACACCCAAAAAACTGTTACAAAAAATACCTAAAAATACCATTTTTCCTGCTGACTTGAATGCAGTTTCCCTGCTTCTGGTGATTCTTTTCCCATAAAAACCTTTAGAGTATTAACCCAGTGTTCTCGTTTTCTCTCGCCTTTTATGAGCTCCGCTTTATGCTTCAATCTGGGACTTCAGTGAAGCGATGCCAAAGGCTGGTGGGATATCGAGAAGGGAAATCCAGGGGAAAAGAGATTTCAAAGGGGGTGCTGAAATATATATGTATAAAAGGTAACCTCTGCGATTTCTGCGCATTTACTGTTTGCCTTTTGTGTCGTTTCTCGGGAAACATTTAATTTTATTTCCCTTTCCGTGAGCTCTTCCCTTTCGTTTCCCTTTTTTTCCTCCTTTTCTTATATTTTTTTTTGTGCTCTGCTCCACGTTTGATTGCGTTTGTTGTTTGCTTAAAGTTAACAATTAATTTGCCTGCTTCAGCTCCAGCACACTTCACCTTACCCCCCCACTATTCTTGCAATTTTCCTCTTGGAAAATCAGTCAAGAAAAGCAAGCCAAATCAAGTTGAATGATTGCATAATTGGGAAATTTTGTATGTAAATAGAGGAGAGCAGAGGAAAACTGGCGAGGTTAACATTTTCGCAAGTGTTTGAAGTGCACACGCACACACATATAGCATAGTATTTCCCCCTCTCACCTTTCGATATAAATTTTCCACCTTGCCCCACTGTGAGCCTAGAAATATGTAGCATACTTTCCGGGCAAGGCCTTAAATTCGTCGTCTCCCAAGAGTTAGGAGACTGGAAATCTCAGGAATTTCTGATGCCTAGGAATTGCACCAGCCACGCCCCCAAGCCAGACGAATATATACCCCTTAACAGTATTACTTGGATATAAATAACTTTAATGAACAATTTCCTTAAACTAATAAATTATAGACAAAAAATGCAATAAATGAAGTCCAAATTGGTTGTGCTTCTGTTTATACGTTAGGATTGCTTAAAATGTATAATTTTAATAATTTTAATGATACACAAACTATAAAACTTTATTTATATATTTTTGATCTATAAATACATTTTTATTATAGTTTTTTTTTTAGTTTTTTGACTTTAAATTGCCATAAAATGATCTAAAAGTCGGGTTCTTGACTTCTGCACTGTCAAGTTAAATTTAAATTTAGTTAATTAATACAACATTTTGTTTTTTATATTTTTTCTTAAATGCTAATATTAAGTATCCCTTTTTAGAAAAAAACATTTACCTTCTTCATATAAAAGTATTTTCTATTAGGAATTTTAAGGAAACTGTATTTCCTTATTAATCAAGTCTCCACTGTAGTCTAAAATATTGTCTGCTTGGCTTTCGAAAATTCCTTTTGCCAAAATTCTTCTTCTTCCGTTTTGGAAAGCAAAACTATTTCCAAAAATCTTTTCCATCCTCCCAAAAATGGCAGGAAAACTTTAGCTTCAAACGCGTCGCGGGCATTACGGAGGCGCAGTTTTTGACACATGCCACGCCTACATTTGGGTGGCCCACCCAAAAAGCGCTAATTGGTAAGCTCATCGCTGTCAGGATATAGGCGGCCGACGACACCCGTTCCTGATCCTCCATCATCGCCACCACCACCAGCACCACCACCATCATCGTCATCGTCGTTGGCGTTGTCGTCTGCTGCAAATTAATGCAAACAAACATTTTAACGCCTCGCCGGGCAAACAACCGAAGAAGAAGAGAAGCTGCAGCAACAATAGCAGCGGGGGGAAAAAACTGTAGGAGGGGGAAGTGGGGCTTAGCTGGACACGCAATTTGAGGTGCAGAGAAAAAAAAATCTAGGTACTTGGAAGAAGCATAAAGCTTTGAAATCAAAGAAAACTTGAAAAGTAGTTTACTTAAAGTTAAACAATTGATTTTATATTTAATACTAAATTTTAAAAACATTTTCTATATTTTCGTTATAAGAAAATTAATCGCAGAAACCAATTTTCATACAACAAACCCCTGAATATAAATATTTTTCTCCCACTGCCCCTTTGAGCTTCTCGCATTTTCCGCCGCCATCGTCGTCATTGTCTCTGAAGTGGCCATCAATTCTTCGTGGCTTTTGCAGCAAAGATGGTGATGGGGGAGCTAGCTGGAGGGAAAAGTGTGGGCAGGGGAAAATTCTAGAGAGTGTGGGGGTGGAGGCGCAAACAACAGAAGCTTTTTGTCGCGACTTTTCATCAGGCAACAACGTCCGGCACCGCTTTTCGGACCAAAAATCTGATTTATATGCTCGACAACATCACGTTCGCCAGCTTCCCGCGGATGAAGAGATTCACAGCTTGGGATGAGGGGCAGCTGTCAAAGTTGAACTTTAAGAGGGAGATCTCTGGTGTGTCCTGCTATGGAGGCCAATTACAAAGTAATATTTTGGTTTAAGGAAAGAAAGAGGATGTTACAAAAAGCGTACTTCCGGTGCTGGTCAAACCTTGTTATCGTTGTTATGTAGCTTACATTTATTTAAATTTATTTGTAGGGCTTATTATTTCTAGATTTAAATAAGCTTTAATTTTAAATTTAACATTTTATTGGAAAATATATATTTTTACACTAAATCTAGGTATTTCAAAGTCGCCTGCCTAAGAAAAGGTTTTCTTTTTGAACTCTTAGCTGCTTGCCCTCCTCTGTATCCCTCTTAGCTGCTGCATCTGTCCCTCATTGCTTCATTTTGAGTTCTGCTTTGTGGTTTTCTGGCATCGTTTCATTCTCATCCGTTTTGTTTTCCGGATTGAGGAGAGAGAGGGGGACTAGGCGGAGGAGCGAACGCCACTCTGCCGTTGATGAATGCAGCGCATGCATGCGTGAGGCGCCAAAAACCGCTGCCACCCAGCGTAGCGCAGCCCCCTCTACTTTGAAGCCAACCCTCACCGCTCTTCAGAGGGTTGCCTACACTGAGGAAAAATATTACTAAGATTCGAGGGTTTTTAGAGGAAGATTTTTATACATTTCCTAGAGACTTTTTTGATCAAACATTAATATTTGTCGCTCTTCTAGGTAGAATTCCGACTTGGGAATTATAAATATTAAAAACAATTGTTGGTTACTTTTGTGTTTTTTAATTTAAATTGTAAAAAAAAAATATTTTAGTTAATGAAAGTATATACAAAATTAAATTTAACACACTTTTTATAGAAAAAATACTTTGTCAAACCATAAAATACTTTTTTAATTTTGTTAAATTTGTTTTTAATATTAGAATGGTTTACAAAACTAACATTGAAATTTAATAGTACATACAGTTTATTTCTATACATTTTTTTTCAAATAATTTTAAATACATTTTTTTTCTGTGTGTACTCGTTGTTGCATTTGCCTGGCGAACAGTTATGCAAATTTGTTGTGCGTCGTCCGTGGCGCAGTTTTCATCAAAACCCGTTCGCCACAACGCCGCGACGGCGCCAGCAATAAAGGCCAAAAACAACAACAGAAGCTACAACAATAAAAACAGCAACAAAAACTGCAACAACAACAATAAAAATTGGAGCATCAAACAACAAAAGAGATACCGCCCGCTGATGATGAGGCCAGCAATGACCGACTAAGCTGGCGCTTCCTTCCTGCCGCTTGTCCTGCTCCTGTTCCTCTGGCTCCTCTTGTTCCTGGTCCTGGCTTTAACCCTATGAACCCTTGGTCATCATCGATAGCCCAATGGCAATCCTTGGCAGCAGCAACTTTGCATGTGGTGTGTGCTAATGATCTTGTGAGCCCCATTGCGTTTTGGCCAAGAGCAGGGAGGGATTATTGCGTAACTATGGGATATGGATACAGTCAGGGGAAGAGCAGGATATAGATACTGGGAAAGGATAGAGGTACAGATTCGTTTATAGGGGAAGTATTCAAAGAAAAACAGACAGGGGGTCCTTCAAAAAATTCTATATTTGCTTTTAGCTCTTGTGTAAAATTTATTTTTACCAAAGACTCTGTTGTATAATATTTAATTCTTGTTTTCCAATGCATTTCAAAAGTTTGTGATGTTATTTTCGTTTAATAAATAATATTATTAAAATTTAATTAGAAAAAAATCACCCAAAGTCTCTCAGTGTCCTCTAATTTTATAGATTTGCGTCACTCAATCTTCAAAAGGCTGGCCCTATCAAAACCGATTTAATCACATCAATTTCACAGACACTATCAGTCAGCTTTTCCCCGCTATCTAAAGTCCCGAACCTGAGCAACACTTCACTTATGGAAAGGGCTATTAAAAGATAAAGCAACTGAGAACCAAAACAAAATTGTACAAATTAAAAGAAAGTCAACAAAAACGAGGGGAATAAACGTTTGAATCAGTTGATTTTATGCTGAAATTTGACCGCCGATGATTAAGGAAAATAATGACGTACTTATACAATTTGTTTGCATTTCCTCATAGGTTGATTAAACGAATTTAGCAAATGATTCAGGCATTCAGAGGGGAATAAACCAAAAAATTAATAACCATGACTGATAAAGCAAACGACCTTGTCAGGGCCCTAAGAATACGAGGCTCCCATTGCCTAGGTCTCTCTAATATATTGAAGAATTATCAGTGCACTGGGAATTAATATTTGTTAATAAAAAAATATTTTAAAAAATGTATAAATTTAATAAAATATATAATAAATAAATCCTAATTTGTAATGCAAAAGGAGAAAATTGAATCCCCGAGCTCAAAATGACATCGAAAATAACGATAACTTTGAAATATATCGAAATAAATCGCATTTAAAGAAAAATTGATAGGCTTTTCAATTATATTAATCATATAAAATGTCAATACAATTATCGCGCTTAATATCATATTGAAAATATTATAAATTTCGATTAGTCATAATTTGGGATCTTTGTAATCCTTAAGATATCGATAATAATCCTTAAAAAATCGATATAATCGAAACAAAAAATATTGGAAAATGGTTATTAATTAAATTATTTTAGGTTAACAATTTCATCATAAAGAATATCGATTTATGTCACTTAAAGCTTAAAGTAAAATGAAATTTTTCGTTACCTTATCGATCTATGATTTTTTCTATATTTTCTTAATTGAAAACTACAATTTTTCTCTCAGTAGCCGAGAGTGCCGACTGTTGTCATGTTCTCGGGGCACTGATAATGCTGATAAGTTTCGACACATTTCAATTTTTTCTGCTTGCCAAACGACAACAGCAAATAAACTCAGTAGAGAATCGAAATTAGTCGGAGAAAGTTCAGCTAGATCTGTCGATCTAGTTGTGAATATATATATATATACCTATATGTCTAGTGCCTTGAGCAACGTCTGGTGCTCACTGCTGGCCAAGCAGCCCTCAAAGGAACTTGATGACTCGTTCGATGCGGAAATAGAACCATGGCCACTGGCTTTGGAATGGGATTCCCAGGAGGATGTTGCCAGGCTGCCAGCACATTATCTTCAGCTAATGTCATTGGCTGCCCGGCGGGCGCAGAAAACTCGATTTTCGAGGGGAAAACAAATGGAGAAGGGAACAGGAGCAGGAGTAGGAGTAGGAGTTGAAGTACCAGCACCACCTGATGTCCAGAACTCTGAGTTCTGGGCGGGAATTAGCCTACGCATTGTGCAGATTCAAGTTGACCTGCTGAGGACCTCTGACCCGAAACATCTGCTCCTGCTGCTCCTGCAAACTGTTTCCCACTCACACGCTGACAGCCAGCGTAAGTTTTTGTTTCTATTTTTTTGTTGTTTTGGCTACAAAAAACTTTTGTTTACTTTTTATAGAGAGTTGCTTTGCTATTGGAATAAGTTTGGAGTCCAAAATATATACATTTGTCATCTTAAAACCTATAATCGCTCAAACAATCTCGATTCCTATCTTAAATGTCTCAGCTTTGATTAATTTTTGTTAATTTGTGGACTTAAAACCTTTTCATTTAACAAGCAGTTCTTGTGTTTATCTTATCGAAATATTAGTCATGCGATTTTATATGGTTTTGTCCAGAAAGTCTACTGATTAAGTGACTTATGAACCCAGCAGGTAGTATATATCAATAAAATATAAAAGAAAGGAATAGATATTGATTCATTCATAAAAATGTATCCAGGTTTTTGTGGTGAAGAGTACAGAAATGCATAGGATATATTTGAGAAGCTTAAGATCATTTTAATATTAAGAACTTACTTAAAAGCTTATATAAATATGAATTATATATTTTATATTATATTAAAAATCCCTTATTACCTCTTCCTAAATGTATTATATATTGCAGAGTATCCTTTTTGGTGACCTCATCGATTAGGATTATTTTCACAACCAGCTTTGTTGTCTGACTTTTAGTCCAGAAAATTATTTATTCCACTTTTTTGGGAGGGAGGGATTTCTGGCTTTCAGCCTGGGAGTTCCTTTACCCCCAGGCGTCTCTCACCCATAAATCTCTCTCTGGTTAGTGGCTACAAGTTTTCCTTTATTTTTTCGTAGGAGTGAGAGAGGACCACCGAGTGAATAAGTGGACCAGCTGTGATCAAAGTTATTTCATTCAGTTACAACTGGCTTTCTCCCTCTCTGTTTTTGCAGGTCAAATGCTGATGAAATGGCTAATCTCAACGATGCAGAGCAACCCGAAGAGTCCTGCCAACGAGTGCTTCAACCAGGACAACTCGTTCTTCAATTCTCTGGCCCTGCAATTTTGCAATAATCTCAAATATGTTGGCGTCCTTAAGCAGATCTCCAGCGAGCATTTGGATGGCGGATTTAGCGTAAGTTCAATGCACTTTTATAACCGGAAATTGGTCATCTGTAGTGGGGGTAGGGGGAAGGGAACTGTAACTGAAGGGTGCTAACCGGGCGGAAGTTGCCACGGCGCTAACGGAAATGATGACAGCGCGTTTAGAGCTTGGCCAGGGCAAAAAGGGATAAAGACTGGGTGAAGGCAGGGGGACAGCTAAACTAAGTTTCAAGTCATTAGCGTTTCAGGAAAAACTATTGATAATGACGTCCGCCTAGTGCACTGGCAAAAAATATTAATCGTTCGTTTTAAATTTAGAAATTTAGCTAAGGAAAGTCCTTATGAGGGTCTTTTTTTAGGTTAAAGCTTACTTTATAATCTGTAAAGTTTGACAGCCTAATTGGGTTCAATTTGGCCAGTGTCCTGGTCTATCCCCAGGCCCTTTCAAGGGACCTTCAACTTATGGCCTCTCTGCATAATGTTACTCATACGCAGCGTTGTCCAGCGCTCACTCGTCGAAGTTCCTGCGAAAAGTTGTGCGCCACACTGAACCGCAAAGTTGTGCCTGGAAATTAGCAATTCCATTGCAAAAAAAAAAAAGAAAATAAAAAATAAAGCAGAAATGGAAAAGACAGACCGAGGCATAACCAAGGGGCCAGGCCTTCGCTGCACTTTCATTTAACCGAACTATGGCGGTTGTCCATCTAACCCTTGCCATCCCTACGGCCTGCAAGTGTCAGAACTTGTTAAAACTTTACAGTCGGCAGCCGTCAACTATCAAAAGCCAAGTTCTCCCTCTCTCTCGGCTGCATTAACAATTTTTCACTTTTGCTGTTGATTTGCTTGTTTTGCTGCATGCAAAATTATGAAACCAAAGTTGGTTTGCACAGAGCGAAAATTAGGTGCTAAAGGAATATGTATTTTGAGTTCATTTTTAGGGGTTTTTGTAGGGTGTTATTTTACTTATATTTGCTTAATTTAGAGATTTGGGATAATATTTATTATTTTAAAGTATAATTTGAATGTTAAAAGAGCTTTTAGGAGTTGCCTTTTTATAATTCATTGAATATACATTATAAATTTATTTTGCTTTATAACTATAATATAACATACAAATAACTTACTTAATATATTTATTTAGCTTTATAAACATACTGTAACTTATTTATTTAGGATTTTTAATCTAAAGAGTACGGAGTTATTTACCGTAAAAGGAATATTTAAATTAAAATCACATATCCAACAATTTCTTTAGATTAAACCTTAAGAAATACGTATAGCTTTCCATCTGACTTACCTTCCTAAATTTATAATATATATATTTCTAGCATATATATTAAAAACTCTAATTCTAAGTTTTATCCCAGTGCATTGAGCAATAACCAAGCCCTTTAATATCTCCCAGGGAAAAAGGCCAGTTTCCTTCTTCTTCTCTTTTTTTTTTGAGACACTCATTCCTTTTGTGCCAACTCTTTGGCCAGCATCTGGCGATGGTCATCTTCATCTGCTGCCGGGCCTAATGGACTCCATAATAGTTGGCCCTATCGGGGTACAGTTTAGCCAGGCATTTAGCATTTAGTAGTTACCATTTTAGCATTATATAGCATTGCTCTTGACCAGAAAGCTAAATAAACAAGCGCTGCCCAGGGCAAAAGAAGGGAAATGGGAAGGGTAAGTCAGAAAAGCTTTAATTGCCCCAGTAGAAAAAGGCCAAGGAAGCTGCTCCATTTCCATTTCGAGGGCTGTAAACCGAGACCCAGTTAAGTGTTATTAGACAGGCGACAGCAGGGACAACAAGAACAACTGCAGCGGGAGCAGGAGTCGCTGGAACAACAATCCAACAACCTAGTACAACAACCAAAAACCACCGCAAATAATGAAGCACTGGATATAGCCCTCAAATTAGTTTAGGCCAAAAGTTTTAGCCACAGCAGCTTAACCTCAAATCCCTGAGAGCCACACAGAGCGTGGGAGAGGAGGGGGCCAGGCTCACACACACTCCCCCACACTCAAAGTAGACGCCAGACGACACCGTTAAGTGATTTTCTATGTGATGATACTTGAGCTCAAGATTATGATATCACAAATTTCTTCAACTGGCTGCCAAGTGGAAAGCAGCAGCCTTTGCGGGGTGATGTATATACATATATAGTATATATAAATATATATATGTGTAGGTACAGGAGAGGGGTGCTGACGACGTCTCCGATGTCTCCGAAATGTGTTCGAACTTTTTGGGCAACAGGCCAGCGCACACTTGGCAGTTGGAGGGGAATGGAGAGAGGAGAAACAGTGTCAAAGGTTCGTTTTTCGACGGTGACTTTAGTTGGTGCTTTATGGGTACAGTGGCCCCTTCCTGGCAGTTTACTAAATAAGGGTAATTGAATTAGTGTACTACATGTATTATTTATAACCAGAAAGAAACCTATCCTCGGTACGCGTAGGTTTGTATATCCTTGCAGTTTCAATCAAATCATTTAAAATTGAAAATAAAATTTGGGATATAATAAAAATTCGTTTTTAATATTTTCCTATTCACGGTTACAGTTTACAGTTCTTCTTAACAATTTCTTCATTCCCAGTGACTACTGTATCCCTTATCCTTTTTTTTCGCTGTATTCCCTTCTGTTTCTTCGTGTTATTGTTGTTGCCAGCTCATTGAAAGTTTGTGCGTTTTTATTACTTTGAGTCGAAAGTTTTCCCCCGTTTTTCCCGTCCCCTCCCCCCTGGTTTTCCCCCCTCAGCTGCCAAGTAGTATTATTCTTTTGGGTCTGCCGGAACAAACGAAACTTTGATGCAGAAATGAGCAAACTGGATTTGAATGTGCAATGTAACTAACACTGAGTGTGTGTCCATGTGTCTATTGTTGGTTTCCTTAGAGCACAAAGTGTGTGCCTGCGCGTGTTCGATTGTTATTTAACTATATATATATATACATATAAATATATATATAGTATTTGGAATGAGATTTGTGGGGACTTATATCAAGTGGCTCTGATGGGATTAGATTGAATAGATTTTGATGTTGTTGTTAATTAAGTGGGAATTGGGAAATAAGCAAACTAGAAATTTGGTTGAAGTTGTGTGTGTGTTCTAATCGCTTATTAAGTGTTTCAATTTGTTGGACATTCAAATATTTAGAGGAAAATGTAGTTAACAATTTAATCCTTAGAAAATTTGAAGTTTGGTAGGCCTTTAATTAGACCTTAATTTGAGGTTGCTTAAATATGGTAAAACGATCAGCAGGGAAATTAAAGGAGCTTCCATTACGATTTGATAATAAACAACGATCGTAAAATAAACAATTTTATTAATTATTATTTATTTAAAGAGGGTTCATGGATTTTGATTAAGTTCTTAGTGTTTTTTGAGGGATTATTGCTTGGGTTCTTAGAAAAGTTGTTGTGGTATTTAAGAACGAACATGAGTATAGCATTTTAATAATAAAGATTACAAATTTCGTTTTTTTTTAGGATTAATTTCATGGTTTTTGGGAAGGTTCCTAAGATGGTTTTTCGAGGAGTTTTTGCATGGTTTTTGTGATAGTTTTTAGGGGTTTTAAAGAAAATTACATTTTACCCTGAAAACCTAGACAAAAAACATAAATTTATTAAACGAAAACCCTAATATTTTACATAATTATCTTCTTAAATTTTCCAAATTGAAATCAACAGTTCCCCAGCTAATTTTCCAAGCTTTCCCCTTATTTTTCAGTCACTGCACTTGGCACTTCTTACTTCAACTCACCTCTATGTGGTCCCTTATGGTTTAAGGTTTTTGGTTTTCTTTTTTAAATTGCGCATTTTGTGGATGTTGTTTTTAGGGTGTGCTGAGTGTAGGGTATTGTGTGGGGTGTGTGGTGTGCTGTGGTGTGTGTGTTGCTTGCCTACACTCTGGTTACTTGCTGGTTTCTTGGGTTCTTTAAAATGTGCAAACAACATGCAAATCGCTGGCACCACCAGCCCGAAGTGCAAACACTTGGTCACAAATGGTGTAAGGTGCGATAAACTCAACCGATTTACCCTGCTACGTACATATATAGCTATATATGTATATATCCTCAACTGAGAGTGTAAATGGGTTTCCATCTGCAAAATCAGCCGTCGGGCCGAGCTGTTGCACTTGATTTGCATTTGTCAAGTTTTCAAGTTCTTTGACTGATTAGCGCTGTCTGTCTCGATGGGTGTGGTGTGTGTGTGCCGGGTGTGTGTGCCTAAGCGGCACTTGTAACGGCATAATTAAATTGCAATTTTAATTGCATTTGTCAGGGCAAGTTGTGTGTGAAAGTTTGACCCTAATTAGCAGTTCTTTAGGGGGGTTTTTGAGCAGAAGAAATCTGTGTATTAAAGTTGAAACATTTTGGGTTCTAGAAATTTATTTGGGGATTTAATAAATATGATGTTAACAATTAAATAAGAACTTAAATATGAATAAGAATTTAAATAGTGAATATTAATTTAAATATTAAATGTAAATTTGAATATTCAATATGAACTTCTGTATATTAAATAAACATTTTCTTATTTTATTTTATTTATTATTCCTTTCTTTAGTGTATAAATATAAAATTCAATATGGAATTAAATAATAAATATGAATTTAAATATGAATTTAATCAATTTATATGCAATTTCGTATATCTGTAATTATTTTCTTTGGTTTATAAAATGGTTCAAAGGCCAAAATTAAAGACTAAAGATATGTATAGGGGCCGTAGTAAATATAGAAATATTAAAATTAAGTAAATAATTATATAAATGATTTAATTATGGACTTTAAAAAAAAATTTAATTTTTTTATAAACTAAACTTTACATTTAATTTTTTAAAGACCCCCTGCAACTATAAGATCTTAACAAACGCAGACTCCTTCTTGAAGCTTCTTGTGCTCTTGTGCTCTTGCATCCTTTCTAGCACAACAGTTTTAACTGCTTTCATATTCTTCAACTTCATGACTTCATGACAACAAGAAAGGACAATTCCCACAGTGGGACCGAGAAGTCAGCGTCGACAACAAGGACATGCACAATCAAAATCAAAGGAGTTTTGCATGCAGGAAAATATACGAGAATTATGGAACGAACTTTGGCCGAACGGGTGCTTTTAAGCTTTGTCGCTTGTCGCACACTGGAGACCCACTGGCAGCAATGCACTTACTGCCATAGTTCCAAAGTCCTTCTATTTTTTCCTCCCACTCGACTGGCAATTAGAAGTTATTGGTTGTGCAAAAGGAGTAATAAGAAATGTATGGCTTTAAGGGGCGAGAGTAGTTTAAAAAGGAAATGTATATATTTTAAGATAATCTTAGGTTATTTTCTAGTTCGTAAAACAAATAGGGATAAAAGCTGGGATTCCAAATTTCCTTTAGTGTATTTCAAAAACAATTAATTTAACTTACCCTCCCTTTAATTAATTTAATTTCTTGTACGACATATTTCTCATCATTTTCCTTTGCAATTTAATTCCCCCTCAGCCCTATGAGATGTACCAATGGACGCACACGGAACAGCCAACGACCTCGCTCCCACTGACACCCGGCAAGCTGGATAAAGTGGCGGCCTGGCCATTTTCCAGCACACCCGCCGGCCTGCGAACGCTGGAAGCTGGCTCGCTGGCGGTAACTGGAGCTGCCGGTGCTGGTGCCTTTGGAGGAGGAGCCACTGCCGCCACAGCGACAGCATCCACAACAGCGACAACCGATGGCCAGAAGACGCTGCAGCAGATCCTGAAGAAGCGTCTGCTCAACTGCTCCACTCTGGCCGAGGTGCATGCGGTGGTCAACGAGCTGCTGAGCAGCGTGGACGAGCCGCCGCGTCGCCCCTCCAAACGGTGTGTGAATCTCACGGATCTGCTCAATGCCAGCGAGGCCACCATTTATGAGTACAATAAATCCGGAGGAGCTGACTCAGGACTAAGGAGCTATGCGGAGGCAGGGACACAAACGGAAACGGAAGTGGCAGAGTGCCAGGGTTCCTGCAAATGTGGGGAATCGTCGAAAGAAAAGGAAAGCATAACTAAGGAAAAACAGGGAAGTGTAGCTGTTGCACCGCCACCACCTCCTCCGCCTCCGGCTCCCGCGATTTGTAGCCCACCGCCACCACCTCCTCCACCGCCTGCCTTAGGAAGAATACCTGCACCACCGCCCATTCCTGCACCGCCCCGCGCTCCGGGTGCTCCACCACCGCCGCCCCCTCCTCCGGGTAGTGGTGCTGCCCCGCCCCCACCGCCCCCTGCTCCCGGCGGACCGGGTGCGCCGCCCACCACTCCGTCCGACACCACTAAGGCGCTTAACTCACCCGCCCCCCTGCCCGATCCCGCCGAAGGGAACTGGTTCCATCGCACAAACAGTGAGTATTCCTTTAATTTCCTTTATATTTTCTTAATATTTATCCCCCAAATCTATTTTGTCTTTTATTCCAGCTCTGCGAAAGAGCGCTGTTAACCCGCCAAAGCCCATGCGTCCCTTGTACTGGACACGCATAGTGACAAGTGCACCACCAGCGCCACGGCCCCCGTCGGTAGCCAATTCCACAGACTCCAATGAGAACAGTGGCAGTTCTCCGGATGAACCGCCAGCAGCTGTGACAAGTGTCGATGGAGCCGCAGGAGAAGATCCACCCACGAAGGAGATCTGGACAGAGATTGAGGAGACGCCGCTCGACAATATCGATGAGTTCACGGAGCTCTTTTCGCGCCAGGCCATGGCGCCCGTCGCCAAACCCATTGGACTGAAGGTCAAGAGAGCCAAGTCCATTAAAGTTCTCGATCCGGAGAGATCGAAAAATGTGGGCATTATCTGGAAGAGTTTGCACGTTACCTCTCGTGAGATCGAGCACGCTATATATAATATAGACACCTCGTTGGTCAGCTTGGAAGCCCTGCAGCACATCCGGAACATGCAGGCCTCGAAGGATGAGCTGCAGAGGATTAAGGAAGCATCTAAGGGCGACATACCCCTCGATCTGCCTGAACAATTCCTGCTGGATACCTCGCTGATATCCATGGCCAGCGAGAGGATTTCCTGTATTGTCTTCCAGGCGGAGTTCGAGGAGTCCGTAACGCAGTTGGAACGCAAAATAGAAACAGTAACGCAGCTCTCGCGGCAATTAATCGAAAGCGAGGACCTCAAGCTGGTCTTCTCCATTATCCTGACGCTGGGAAACTATATGAACGGAGGCAACCGGCAGCGCGGGCAGGCCGATGGCTTTAACCTGGACATCTTGGGTAAACTGAAGGATGTGAAGTCCAAGGAATCGCACACCACTTTGCTCCATTTCATTGTGCGCACCTATATTGCGCACCGGAGAAAGGAGGGAGTGCATCCGATGGAGATTCAATTGCCGATACCCGAGCCACCGGATGTGGAGAGGGCGGCGCAGATGGATTTCGATGATGTGCAAAGGCAGATCACCGAACTAAACGAGAGGTTTAAAGGTGGGTTTCTAGAAGAAAGAATTAAAATATCAATAAATAGTTCACAAATAATAATTATAAATATTTCCCTTTATCCTAGGCTGCAAACGAACCAAAGCCAAAGTCCTCGACGCCTCCCGTCCGGATATAAGGGAGCCCTTCAAGTCGAAAATGGAGGAGTTCGTTGAGGGGGCGGACAAGTCGATGGCCAAGCTCCGTCAGTCGCTCGTGGAGTGCCGCGAGCTCTTCCTGGAGACAATGCGGTTCTATCACTTTTGCCCCAAAGACCGCAACCAAACCCTGTCCCAGTGCAAGCCCGATCAGTTTTTCGAGTACTGGACGAATTTCACCAACGATTTCAGGGACATTTGGAAGAAGGAGATAACCAGTCTCTTGAATGATTTGTAAGGAGAATGCAAATATGCTTTATTGATAAAGGAAATTAAATATTTAATACTATTTGCAGGATGAAGAAATCAAAGCAGGCCCAAATCGAGTCCCGTCGCAACGTCTCCACGAAGGTGGAGAAGTCCGGACGGGTTTCGCTGAAGGAACGCATGCTCATGAGGCGCAGCAAGAACTAAACTAGCTCTCACAATCTCTCTGCCCACAACGCAATAATAACTTTTTTAATTGTGGTTGCATTTTTTATTACTAATGATTGCTAAGCAAATTTCTCGTTACATGGATTCATTCTCTGCTACTTTTTAAGTTACAAAACTGTATAAAATAAATTTAAAATGAAAACCATATGCCAGCGTTGATCTTTTAATAAATTGGTGTGTTTTTAAGTTAATTTACAATCGGACAATTGGTTTTCTAAACAAATTCAATTCACGCGCTCTGTTTTCATGCATTTTCCAGCACTGCTTCCTAGTGGTATTGATGCATTTTCCAGCACTGCTTCTTTGCGGTATTTAGTATGAGCTCGTTTTCTGGTATATTTTTAGCAGGATTTATAAGGTTTTTTAATAAAAAAGTCACAGTCACACTGCATTCAAAAACCAAAACAAATATTTTGGCAATTTCTTAAATTTACTTATTTAACAAATCAAATTAATCTCCAAAATGCATCGATCCCATCCGAGTATTAGTCGCCGCAAGCACCTGATGAAGGAGATGATGGAGGACGACTACGCGCTGCCTACGGAGCAACAGCAAATCGTGCGGGTTGTCAGCAGCCGGGGAAACAATCTCCACGAGGTGGAAACGGCCAAGAGCGAGGCGGAGGAGAACTTTCTGGGTGAGTGCGGGGGTGTTGCTGGAAAATATAATGACAGTTAAAAAAATACCTTTTCCTTGCAACAGTTTCCATGCCCAACAAATTCCGCAAAAGTATGTGGGTAAAACGCGGCGATTTCCTGCTGATCGAACCCATTGAAGAGGGCGACAAAGTTAAGGCCGAAATCTGTAAGATCCTCACCAACGACCATGTCAAGGAATACACAAAGGCCGGCATTTGGCCGGATAAATTCGCCAAGAAACCCGCGCAGGAGGAATTACCAAATCAAAATCAAGAGGATTCCGATTTCGAGGATGATCTGACGCCCAACACAAATCGTCCGCAGGAATCCTCTGAAGAGGAAGAGGACGACGAAGACACGTCCAGCGATGAAGACTGACATTCCTTAGGATACACAAATTCTGTAGTTTAAGATTTTTAAAACATTTGTTAAGTGCATCTCACAAAAATTAAAAAAAAAAATAGTTCGTTCTAAACTAGGTTGTTAATTTATATAAACGAGTTCGTTAAGAGGCCAATTTGAAGTGAAGGGTTCATATAACTTGAAAGAATTTAATTATTTAAAAAAATTACTAATAAAAAAAATATATTTCTATGCTTTAACTCGCTTAAAGCCTGTCTTATATATATCCATCTTTTTTGACATTTTCCCCCACAAACCCCGATGCTTTGTTTTACAAAAATGTTATTTTGTATTTTTAATTTGTTTCATAAGTTCTTTTTTTGCTGCATTTCTCCGCCTCGCTCACCTTTACTACACCTCGTTCATAATTTTAACAAAAAATGATTTGTTTCGTGTCTGCTTGCTGCTTCTACTGGTAAGTTTAACACAGGTGAGCTCTAAAAATTTTTGCAAAAGCTACAGAAAAAGCCTACACATGAAGTAATTAATTAGCGCCGAGATCGGATCCGTAAAGCGTTTTATCGTTTCTTAACTGGAATTTTCTCTCTTCTATGTTTCGGAATCTTGCTGAGACGACGACTCGTTGTTCTTCTTCAGTTCCACCTCTTTGAGTTCCTCGATTTTGGCGACCATCGTCTCGTGCTTGGATTCCAGGGCCAGGGTTGAGGGTCTCGGTTTGGTGAACGGAAAGTTGGTGAGATCCTCTATCTGGGGCGTGTGCACGGCTATCAAATCCGTTTGGGTGGCGCTGCAATCGATGATCTCGGCCTGCTTCTTGATTGCATCGTGTGGCAGATTGCACACCATGGTCAGGCAATTGACAATGGTGCCAATGGAGTTCTGCAATATTTGCACCTGATCGGTAAGCATGGTGCAACGCTTGGCCAGATCGTTGATCGTTGAGGCGGAGTTTTCATCAAGACTCATTTGGCCAGACGAGCCGGAGACACCACCTGTGGAGTCCTGCTCGCCCTCCTTTTGCTCGACGGTGGCGGCGGCGGCGGCGGCGGCGGCCGGTATTCCCTTGGTAACAACCTCCATGGTGGATACCTTCTTCCACAGCGCACTGATGGCCTGCATCTGTAGGTGCTGGATCTCGCGCTCCTTGACGAGATGGGCTTTGGTCTCGCGCATGTCCTCGCTGAGTTGTCTGAAGGAGCAGGAAAGAATTCATTGGAAAATCCCTTGTAAACCCTTTTTGAAGCACTCACTGTATGTATTCCTGTGTGCGACGTCGCTGCAGTCTCTCGGCTATATCCTTGTTGGTCTTCTTGCGCGTGTGATAGCCACGCCACATCTTTTGGATGGTCACAGCCGATGACTCGGTCACATGCTCGCTTAAACGTTCCGCACAGTTCTGGCTGGCTCCTCCATTGATCTTCTCCTGATATATCATCATCTGCTGTTGCTGTTGCTGCTGCTGCTGCTGCTTTTGGGCTGCCATCTTTCGAATGGCCTTCAACTTCTCTGTGTTAATCTGTTCGCCGCCATCGTCGTCGGTGCTAAAATCGCCGGCATCTATCATTTTCGTGGATGTCTGTAGCTTCTCTTGCTGCATCTTCTCTTGGTTAGATTTACCAGCCCCCTTCCGCGGACTACTGGCGGGACTTTGGTTCCTTTTTAGCTGAGGACTCTGAACCCTCGGCAAGTTTAGTTTGTTGTCTGTAATAAAGTATAAAGGTTTGTATAGGTTAGAGGACTGTGTGAAAGTGAGTACAGTTTACTGTGACTGTGTCAAGTAACTACAGATTACAAAAGGCCACCTTTGTTCTTGTTGACTTTGGTTTTGTGAAGCAGTTGCTGCGAATTCATAGCCCCCACAACAGTCATCCTTTGGGCAACGGCGGCGGGACAGACATCCGGACTCATGAGGGTCTCCGGCACGGGAACCATCTTGGAGGCAGCCGCCAGGGGACCCCCCGAGGGAGTTTGGCTGATGAAGGTTTGATCTGAAGGGGGGAAAGTGTTTTGTTTACTAAAACGATACATATATAGCTTCTGGTTTCAGCTCACCATTATAGGGATTGGGGGTTATATTCCTAGGTGTGGACTCCGTGGAGTTGTAGGTCTTGGTGGTCACGCTGCTGGACATACCGCTGCCTGCCAGCGAGTAGGCATCGCCATCGTTTTTAATATTTTCTATCAGCGAGATGCTCATCTGCAGGGAATTATTCGCGGAGCCATTGTCGCTGACTAGGCTGTTGTTGCAGCTGCTGTTCCCATGATAGCTATTCGCCATGGATTCCGGCGATCCTTGGCGGCCACTCAAACGGGAAACTAAAGGAGAGATTAGCAGGTGTTTGGGCATTAAAAGAGAGCGAAACTTACATCTCGGGGACTGAATCCGACTCGTGGGCTTCTTGCGATGGGATGAGGGCGAGGTACTAGCCGAGCTATTGGCATTATCCATAATCTCCTCCTGCAGTTGCCGTTGGTGGTGTTGCGCCTTGCTCAGGATCAAGCGCAGCTTTCGATCGTTCTCATTCTCCAAGGCCTCGCCCACCAGCGGACAGTTGGAGCTCAGGTATTTTGCCAGGCTTATCTGCTCGCCCACACGAAACTGGCGTCCCCGGCCTTGGCTATACAGCCACTCGGCCTTGAGGCCCTCGATGGGGGCCACCACGTAGCCATCGATGTACTTGAGGTTCATGCACCAGTTCAGCACGAAGGGTCGGTAGTCAAAGCCCCTGGAAATTTAAGAAAATTAAATGGTATTTAAAGATAAAGTAAATCAGGGTTAGTTAAGAAACTCACTCCATGCTATTGGTCATGTGGACGCAGGGATTATCCGATATCGAGATGCTCAGCAGATTGCACAGATGCGACAGCGTGCAGATCTCGTTCAGGTCGGTTATCCCATTCTTGGCCAGCGTCAGGGTCTCCAGGGAGGTGGGCAAATATTTATCGCATTGCCGCAAATGCGTTAGCCGATTTCCATGCAAATACAGCTCCTTGAGATTTCGCAAATACGACACATCCGAGATGCTGCCGATGCTGTTTTCCGACAGATTCAGACATTCCAGGTTGACATTGGTGTTGAGGTGCTCGATGGTCTTGATGTTATTCCCCTCCAGGTTCAGCACGCGCAGGTGAATGCACTCTTTCAGGCCTTCAATCGATAGGATGCCGTTAAAGGAGAGATTCAGTTCACGGAGGCAGTGCAGCCGGCAAACGCCATACATGCGCAGCAATTGATTTCGGGCCAGGGAGAGCTTAAAGTGGGTATTATGTTTATAAATTTATTAAAGCGTTTTAATTAGGATATTATACTCACCGTTTCTATTTTTAGGTACGAGTCTATGTTGTCGATCTTCTGCAGTTCGTTCTCATCCAGTATAAGCTGGCGTATACTGTGGGCATCATCCTGCTTAGGCACCTTCTTCAGCTTCTGCTTGGCTAAGTTCAGGACGTGCTTTTCCTCGCTGCTTTCGTCGCCTGTTTTAGAGAAGAGAAATTGAAAAGGTATGAAAATATAATATATAGAGTTAAAAAATAAAATAACAAGAAAGAAGGGTAGCTTTGGGAAGCCGGAAGTTGTTTACCCTTGAAGTTTATGATGGGATCAGGGGGACCAATTTTAAATCGATCATAACTCAGTCAAAAATGCTTTAATTTCAATTCGGAAAGCTTTTCTGAGCTAGTTCTTTATAGGTTAAAAAATTAGCTTACTGAATTTAGCATTTAAAATTGTATAATTTTGAAAAAATTAACTAATTTTTATTTTCTTAGAAACAAAGCTAGATCGACTCGGCTGTTGATGCTGATCAAGAATATATACAATTTGTAGGGTCGGAAATGACTCCTTCACTACTTTGCAAGCTTTTGATTGAAATTAAAGTACCCTGCAAGGGTAAAAAATAATAATTTAAGAAAAGATTATTTTCCAGAAACGTTTGTGTTTCAAAATATCCTTCTTTAATATAAACGGGGTAATATTCATATTCTTTGTTAAAAATTGCCTTGGATTTAAAACCAATTTAATTAGTGCCCTCAAATATGCTAGAAAGATTAACATACTAAAACTAAGCAAAATATTACATGGCCTACTTTTACACACCACGTATAAATTATTTAAAATTAATTTTTATGTTTTATTCCCAAATTACAAGAGACGTGCCACTGTATTTACGTACATTGTAGCCAAATTGATGACTTCATCGGGGGGTTGTGGACCTTCTCGGGGTTGGAGAGGGTGTCAAAGCGCAGGTGCGTCTGTCCTGCCAGGACCCTCATACAGGCCCAGCGCCCTTGCCCTCCCTTAACCCACTTAACCCCCACCCGAAAGCAGACTGCAAATTCCCATACAGTCGCCACAAAAAGGCTCACTTAACCCAGAGCATAAACAATAAGCCGAATCAAAAGGAATTAAGTTAGCTAATTACTTACCACTCATTTTGTGAAAATTCCAGCACTTGTTACCGCACCAATTGAACTCTTTTTAAGTAGCAACTTTCGGCGTCGCAGCGAAAAATCAATGAAACGCAACTTTTTCTTTCTCCACATGCAGCCGTCTTCCAGTTCTCCAGCTCCTTGTGCCCGAGTTCTCCAGTTTAATTATTCCAATTCCCGTCAGCTGGGTTGGTTCTTATTAATTAAGAATTAAGACCACGCCATGGTAAATAAATGACTATAAACCTTATATTTTTTAGCGCCGTAAAATGAATTTTTGTTTACTATAGCTATTAGTGTGACCGCAGAGGGGCCAAATATTCCATCAAAATGGGAGAACGGGAAATACTAGTTTTTACACCGAATATACCAAATGAAGAAAAGGGAGTTGAAATTTATACTAAACGGTTTTAATTTAAATATATTTAAAATTAAATTTAATTAAAAACAAGAAAGACTGCTAACTTCGGCACACCGAAGTTTGTATACTCTTGCAGCTTACAATTCGATCATTGGCAGCTATATAACATAGTAGTAGATATTTTTTTTTAATTGGCCAAAAATTAGAAATCAAGTTTTAAAATCGAGTCAAAATTGTAAAAAATTTTCCAAAAATTAGAAAATGAGTTTTAAATGTAGAATACTTCTCCAGTAAAAACCAAGAAGAAAAACCCAAACCAGACTTAAATCGGATAAGTTTAAGCAAAGTTACGATCAAAAAACCAGTGAAGAATTTCGAGATTTTCGAGCAAAAAATTAACAAATTTTTTTTCAAATAAATGAAGGGGGTTACATCGTAAAAATTGGCAAAAATTGGCAAAAAATTAGAAATCGAGTTTTAAATGCAGAAATGTTCTCCATTAAAAACTAAGAAGAAAAAACCAAACCACACTGAAATTCGTTTAGTTTAAGCCAAGTTACGATCAAAAAACCACTGAAGAAGTTCGCGATTTTTGAGCCAAAAATTTACCCATTTCTTACATCGTAAAAATTGTGAAAAACTTGACAAAAATCGGCCAAAAATTAGAAATCAAGTTTTAAATGCAGAAATGTTCTCCATTAAAAACTAAGAAGAAAAAACCAAACCAGTCTTAAATCGGTTGAGTTTAAGCAAAGTTACGATCAAAAAACCACTGAAGGAGTTCGCGATTTTTTGTCCAAAAATTTTTTTTCCCATTTTGTTCAATTAAATGAAAGGGCATTACTTCAAAATAAATATTATTATAATTATCCCACCAGTTATTGGTGAATTTATTCATTCTCATTAAATTTGTCTACAAAATAATTGCATAAAATACAATGTAGGATCTTTGAAATATATATAAAGAACTCGTTAGGCTCTTGAATTAAGGAGCTCTCCAAGTATAACTTCCATTGAGTCTACCCAGAAAATAGTCTCGGTACGGTTAAAGGTATAAAGACGACGAATTTAAGTAACTTTATTTGGCAGAGACAACTTCAGGGTGAATTTTCAAAGGGGTGGTTGTGGGCGTAGTCGCATGCCGGAAACGAAAACCTAAATGGAAATAGCAGTGACCATGATCTGGATTTGCTGCTTGCAGAGAGTTCGGGTGCGGTGCGGATGCTGTCAGTCTTGATCTAGGTTACTTCACGACCTAGTGTCGTTGCAGGCGTCCGCACTGGGCGCCCCCGCCCCAGCATCGCGGCTGTCCACCTCTTGGGTGGGCTTGAGCAGGGCTAGAGTGCTGGCACCGTCCAGAACCTCATCCTTTCGAACATGCAGCATATCGATCTCAGTTAGTGCAACATTTGGTTCCTAAATAAGAAATATAATTTGATTAGGGAATGCAGCGATATCGAATATAATATGAGACGAAATGATCATTCACCTTCTCCATGGCTGCGTCGGACACCTGCAGATGGTACTTGTCCCGGCAGAAGCGCGACAGCAGGGCAATGCCCACATCCCGCTTCTTGGCATACTTTGACTCCCAGGCGTCCAGCAGGCGGTTGTAGTAGCGCGCGTTCTCGATGTACCGCAGGTAGACGTGTGTGTCGGCGGTGGGGAAGACACGCTCCAAGGGCTTGCACCGGGCCAACTCGTCCTCGGCCACAATCAGGCACCGCACATCGTCCGGCAGCAGATTGTCCAGTATGGTGTCCACATACTCCTCCCGGAACTCGATGCTGCGGTTGGTGTACTGATTGTGTTTGCGCACCTCCTCCGCCGTCAGGCAGGTGGTGAAGATGCGCTTGTCGTGGCACAGTGGCCCGTTGAGATTCAACTCCTGGAGGATCTCGGTCTGCTGGTGTTCGTTCAGCTTTGGCGGCACCTGGTACAGAGCCGTGTTCAGGACGGCCTGAATGAGGGGACCCTTTACATGAAGATCCAACGGGAGTTCGGAGTGCAGCGAGGGTGATATATTGATCTCCAGCAGCCACGGGACCAGATTCTCGTCGAGCAGCACATCGAAGCCGAAGAGCTCGAAGCAGTTGTAGCGAAAGTTCACATTCTGGCGGTACATGCGATTCAGTCCCGACTCTCCGCTCACGATCCCCTTGATCACCAGGTTGCGCAGCGTGGCCCACAGGCGTTTGGTGTTCACGCCGCGATTCTCCAGGCAGGACCAGAGCGATTGCAAGGTCCACTTGTGACCCTGGCAGGCATTGAAGTCCTCGTTTTTGGCATAATTCTGCGAGAACTTGTTGATGCTGTAGTTGGTCAGATGCATGCAGCGCTCATCAAGGTTGCCCAGCTCCGAGCTGTACTTCACGGACGCGAATCTCGCCAGTCCATCCTTGTACATGTAGATGCGCAGCGGGTTGATGGAGGTCAGTATCACGTACAGGCGCATGTCGAACTTGTTGTCGTTGATCAGCAGGGGTCGCTCAATGTATCTGCGAATGGGTTAAATACCTCATTAGGAAATGGATTAATAAATGAGATTTCAAGACCCACTTTTGCACCACCAACGGACGGTCCTTGGGAAACTGGCTCCACTTGTTCACTATGCGAATGCCGGTTCCTCGTGCACTTGCCGGCGGCTTAACAATCCACTTGGTGAGCTTGGAAGCGTTCTTGGGCCAAACCTGTCTCAGATTCTCCAGGTCATCTGGCATTATATAGGACCTGCCAAGGGAGAATTAAGAGATATTAAATATTCTCTCCCTCAGCGCTCGATATGTACTTACTTTTGCATAAAGCCAAACTCTTTCTTGCCGAATTTCTTCATGTTATTGTATATGCTGCGCCACATGGTGTCCTTGCGTCCTATACGGAACGAGCCGGGTATGTGATTGTACTTTTGGTGCGACCTTATAGTCCTAAAGCCAGGGCTCTTCATGTGCTTCTCCCACACGGCCATCCAGTCGGTGGTGTCTGCCGCCAAGGCAACACAGATTAAAGATCACAAATCGAAAGGTAAAAGTCAGAAATAACTCACTCTTAATGATGCGAAAGCCCGAGTTAAGGACCACTCGCTTAACTATCTTGGGCATGACGGGACTTAGTTTCCATTTGAGAACTCGATGCAGAGCTGCAGGCATGGGCGGACCCTTGTCAGCGTGCGAGGTGAAGTTAAGGTAGGGCGGAACATTCGGGAACAGGCTGGGCGAGAGGATCGCATCGGGACGGTAATAAACCGATGCCTCAGAATCCGTCGTGGCCACCGACTCTTTCGAATGGGTTTTCCCTGGCACAAAGCGCGTATGCCGGCTCTGGTGTGACTCCGAGCTGTCCTCTTCGAGGAAGAATGGCAAACCCACATACTCTTCCTCCGAGTCGGAATCATCGTAGTTGTTGATGTCATCGATAGCTAGAATTGTATGCGTATGTACCTCAATATTCTTCTCAGCGTTAGCTAAGCTTCTTACCTGCGCATGGATCGTCTTCGTGCTTCCGATCATGATCATGGACGGTTCCCTTGTTCAGGGAGACTCCCACATATGGAGAGCTGTGATCTCCTCCCGGAATTCGATGGCTGGCCAAGTGATGTTGGACCTGCTGGACTTGGGCCGGTTGGGTGTACAAGGAGGCATACAGGCTTGTCTCTAGGGCGGTGGCAGCCGACTTGGTCAGTCCATTTTGCGTGAGCAGCTTGCTCTTCTCCTCCTGCTGGGTATTCAGTATGCTGCTTCCATGGAAGGTGTTCACCACAATCTTGCTGGGCGGCGATGCCTTTAACGTGTGCGTGCTTGAGCCGGAAACGCTCGAGGGCGCCGTCTTGCTCAGAACAGGTGGACTGAGGCTGGAGCGCTTGTTACCTCCATTGATGGTTGAGCTCTTGGCGGCATCGTCTCTGGCGCGCTTCAATAGCATCTGGGGCGGTTAGTTTAAGCGAAAGCGGAAACGGGCAACAAGGAACAGGCAGTGGAAAAATGGAAACCAGATGACAGGCGATCATTAAGGATATTTGTTAGCATAATAAAAGGAATAAAATGAATTGGTTTAGGGAACAAATGTATGATTCTGGTGGCTCTTTGGGATATATATCGAAAAAGGAGTATTATATGTATATACCCATCGGTCGTAATATCTTTTTGAAAATAAAACTTTAATATTTTAAAGTATTTATAGAGTATCAATACATATTTGCTGTACCTTTTATTTGGATTTAAAATGAATTAATGGAGCTAATTAATGTTTGGTTATCAGACTAAAGATTAGGTTATATGAATTTATTTTTAAAATGAAAGTTTTTTCAGATAAATAGCAAAGGCGGGACAAAATTAGGAATATAACAAATGGAAATAAGTTAGTCTTGAGGTAAATATTTTAAGCTAACTAAATACTAAGCTCTTTTTAATTAGACACTGAAATAATTTCAATCGAAGCAAATACGGAATGAATTTATAAACAAGTTCTTTTAGAAATTGACGCCTAAATTCCTAGATCATATAAATTTAATAGATTGGAGTGAATACCAGATATTTTTTCATATATCTACCCCTTTGTTATCTTTCCTTCCTCCCATAAATGGGACGCTCATCTAACGTTGTAGTGCCTGATCAAAACATATAACATAAAGTTTATAGCTACACCACACTCACCTGGACTTTCTTGTACGACTCCGACTGGAGCACGCTATTGGGTGTGACGGCTCCGGAAGCGTTCTTTGAACTGGTGCTGGCGGTTGGGGATGGGATCCCTCGAATGACGACGCGCTGCGATGACTGCATGATCTTCGATGAATCTCCGGCAGATGAGACGTTACTTCTGACTATTTTCTCCGGCGTCTGTCGCTTACGCGGCGAAGGCGGTGATCTGGTTTTCTGGGAGGCAGGAGGCGGAGATCGGGCAGAGAAGTTGGTTGCAGCGGCGGCCGCGGCAGCAGCAGCCGCTCCTCCTCCGCCGGCGGTGATGCGATGCTGCGGAGTGCTGGCGGAGATCCGGCTCTGATTTCGATGCGGGGAAGAGAGTTGCGAACTAAAGGAATGCATGGCGGCGGGTACGTGATTGTGGTGTGTCAGCTTCTTGGCCATGACCATCTTGTCCTTGTAGAGCTCGACCTCCTCCAGCCAGGACTCGTGAAAGTCCAGGATCTCGATGCCCTTGCCGCCGCCGCTGCGCTGCTGTCCGTTCTGATGATGGCGATGATTGTGCCCCGTCAGGCTGTGATTCTCCTTGGCCACTGTCCCCGATCGGGCTGACGTCGTCCTCTTCTCGGTCATTTGGGCCATAGTGGGTTTACAGGTAATTTTAACAACTAAACAGAGGAAGAAGTAATTAAATTGGAATTATTAATAATCTTCAACTAATATAATATGAGATTTAATACAAGTTTTTTACTTGGAAAGTATTTATTTCTTTGCCTTTATCTTATTTGTGTTTTTTCTCAATTTATTTTGTAATCAGCTCTATTTAAAGTCCTTTGTTTTCATTCTTATCATTGGTGGACGGCTGCCAGCCTTCTTTCTCAATGAAAGAATTCAGTTTGTTTGAATGTGAATTGAATGCTAAAAGCAAATAATTTGTAAATGTTTTTAATTGAGAGTGATAGAAGGTCTTTTATGCGGTTTATTTATTTAATATTAACAGATATGTAGAGTCTTTAAGATAAATTTGATTGCTGTGCTAGTTTGGGATTATATTTAATTTAGATAATATTTATTTTTCGAGCTTTTTCTTGTCCAAGTTATTTTATATTATATTATTAATATATTACTGATTTAATATAAATACTTTAATTGTATTTATAACATGTATGTATATTATTCCGATTTTATGTAATATTTATATTATTTAAATGATCACCTTTTACATTTCATAATTAAAATAATTATAAATTTATTCTTCGATCCATTAATATTTATATCTTTTATGATTGCATTTGAAAAAAATGTAGTTCTTGACACCTTTCCATATTGTTTATATTTTGTAAAACCTTATTCAACTCAAAAATCTGATCTTAATTACTTATGGAGTCTTAAGAAATGATTTCCAAGATCTTCGTGGCACTTTTCGGGAGATTTGTTTGATCGGAAAGGAACGTAATGGGGGTTTTCCGCGGTAAGTGGAGTGGGTCTGCCGATTGGGTTCAAGGTGGTCGATTTTTTTTTGGGGCGATGCAGGTGCCGATTGTTCAGATTGTTCAGGATTACTTCACCACGACGACGACGACGACGACGGGGTCCGTGTGTGTGTGCGTGTGTGCGAGGCGTGTCAATGGCTGGCTATTTTCGAAGATTCATGGCACGGCACCAAGATCATCCAACGAGGCGCGAAAAAAGAATAAAAAACCGAAAAACTCAGCAGCGCCCAGAATGCGGGGCACACTTCGATCATCGATCGGCGGACGCGATCGATTGCCGATCGATCAATAACAACATAAAACCAAAGCGTGCCAACACAAAAAAAATATATATAAATAAAACAAGACTTTCGCCTTCACTGAAATTCAAAAATTGAAAGGGCGCGAAAAAATCGCGACCCTCGTTGCTATTTCGCTCCCTCCTTCACAGCCGGCTTTTGCAGCATCTGTGTGCGTGTGCATGTGCGCCCGCGTATGTGTGTGTTTGTGAAGCTGGACTCACCTTATTATTTTTGTTTCTTTTTGCATGCGCACAACGAATTTTGTGGAATTGTACAAATAAACCGAGAATTTGTAGACAGTTATCGACTCGGGGACTAGATATCTAAATTTTTCAGATTTTGTGACTTTATTTCCATTCAAAACGGCAACAACAGCGGCGGCAGCGGCAAAAACAACAAACAGCGACAGGAATGCCAACTTGTTCGTTAGTGCCTCCAGCTCCTATCGATAGATCGCTACTTGTGCCGATATCAATAACATGCCTGGAGTCGGATGGGCAATAGGCGCGTTTTTTGAATGTTTCTGTTTTTTAATAACGAAACCTGCAAATTTAGCCACAAGAACATCCAATTCGAATCGCTTAAAAAAGTCTACGTTATGCTAATGAGTATAAAATACTATTAATAGCTGAATTTGGGTATTATTTATTATTTCAAATGCCAAGGTCCATTATAATTTGTTCGAAAATTTGATGTAAAAATGTATGAAATTTGATTCCAAGTATCGCTTTTACCAGAGTGTCTCTTTTGAGATGGCGCAGCCTACTACTGCTCTTACCCAACCGGCATTAAGCACTGGGTAATGAAATATACGGACTAAAATCAAAGTTGATAATCTTGGGTCCGAGGAAGCCCCCGAAGCCGGGGCGACCCTTGTAGTAGATGCCAATGCCAGACAGCGGCACTGGTGGACTCGAGACTACTTCCTGGATGTCAATAAAGGGTACTGTGGTCTGGGCGGCATCCTGTTCGAAGCCCGTGTGGGTGAAATCGACGTACTGGTTTCTGTTTGAAAGAGGCACCGAAGAGGTAGTCAACGTGGGCACATGTGTCTGTCCTAGGTTCAATTTCTCGCTGGAAGAAAGAAGAGGCATCAGTTATGTTAATGATTCGTATTATTGAATGATAAGGTTGGATTTACCTGCCCTGATCAGAGCCCCCAGACTCCCAATAGCTCTGGTTCTTTGGATCAATGAGTTGGCCGCTCTGGAACTCGAACTCGGTGTACTGAGCCTGCAGATGCAGATGTCCGTCGAAGTTTCGAAACCGCAGGCCGGTGATAAGGGAGTTGTTTCTACTTGGTTCCAACTCATTCAGATCGATGGATCTCCTGCTGTAGGTCAGCATGTGGTAATCGACTGTCTGTCGTACATTTCTATCGGGGATTTTGTACTCGTCCACTGGCTTCCACTGGAGAGTGGTCTGATTGATGACTCCTCGGGGCAGGAGCTCTCCCTCCTGGACCTGCAGGTGGAAGATCCGATTGTGCTTTACGAAGCGAAGGCCAGTCACAACTCTGTTGCGCTCCACATCGGCTGCCACGGGTCGCAGGTTGAAGAAGCGATCCGACTTGGGGCCCTGCTCATCGCACAGGCACATACAGTAGCTGCATTTCCAGAAAATCCAGCGCCTCCAGCTATCTGCCTCTTCTGTATGATTGCCGCAGTTGCCCCCATGTCCGAACCTATGTCCGCTGTTATAATGCACGAACTCGTATCGCCTGCTGGAGCTCCTGGCTGCCAGGCACACCTGCATCGTAGATTCCACAAACTGGCAGTTGAGCACGCGACCATAACACGGCGGCTGCCTGGAGCAGAACTCATTGTCGTAGCATCCGTAATGGTTGGCGTTATCGTAGTGGGCGCATTCATATTTACATGTTCCACCTGAGTTTAGATCCACTTCGTTCTCGATGTACCCCTGGAGCAGGCGGGTGACCTCGTCGTAGGTGACTCCCGGTGCGTGGTGTGCCGGATCGCATTGCCAAACGGTGCGATCAGCTCTGCTTATCACGTCCTTGAACATCCTCAGAGTGCGATTTGTTCTCCGCTCGAATCCCTCTTGCATCATTGCCCTCTCCTTGGAAAATGTACCCTTTTCTTTGAGCAACATCCAGGAGAAGTTAGCCAAGTAGAGGGCTTTGAGTTCGGTGAGTGTGATGTTCTCCTGCAGCAGATAAAAAAACTGCTGGGCAGACTGTCGCGTTCTGCACATGTGACTGGGTGAAGCCTACAATTCAACGGATTCAAGGTATTATTAGGATTAAAATAGTCTTTTATTTTTGCTTATACAACCTTTAACCTGGTTTCCAGTTGGACCAAAAGGTTGTTGGGCGTCAAATCGGCTTTGCCCTCGTTCCCAAGGAGCGAGGTGTGGAGTTCATCGAGACTGTCATGGATTATCGAGAGTGTTTCCCCAGCGAAATTGGTTAGGGTAGTATTTTCAGAGGACGTTGTTTTTGTATATCTCTGCATCCTCTGATAACGGACAGAGATCCTGTTTATGATTTTGTGTATATCTAGCATCTTCCCAATTATAGAGTCCGCAAAATGATGATGCTGGGTAGACACACCTCTTAGAGATTTATTAAATAAAGTATCATTATGGCTTACCTGCTCCCTCATCGTCTCGTCCAACCTTTCGATCCGGCTTCGGATTTCTATCAACCAAGGCTCAGCCATGGACTTGAGTTCCTGAATAATCGGAATATTCTCGTCGGGCACCTTATCTATATAGTTGTTTGATTGTGCCCCATCAATGGTAGCATTAGTGACAGATTTTCCGATTACTTCCACAACATTTGCATTCGTCGTTCTCATGGCCAGCAGCAGGGCCAAAAAGCATACGATTTTCACTTCCATTTTAGCTCAGGATTACGTTAAGATATTAAGAAACTAACTAAAGAGCCAAGAGCTCGCCAAGTTGCTTTGATGCCTAAAACGTAACTAAATAATTACGAAGTACGGCGTTGCCTTTTAAAGACAACAACCTAATCGATTTCTGCGAAGACACAGATAGTCTGTAAGGTTGGGAGGGTAACAACACATGAAACAACAATATCATATAGAATTATACAAATCAAATCATTTAAAAACGAAATTCATAATCAGAGGCATTGCTTTCTTTGGATCCATAGAGATAATGACTCAATTCTGGGAACAGAACTTGGGTTCTGGGATACTTTCTTTTTATATATTTAACATGAATCAAAATTACTGATTTGTAGTATTCTTTGATTTCAGTTTTTATTTATAGTTCCTAATAATTATTACGATTAGCTTCAATAAGCTAATTTATGTTCATGGAACAATTATGAATTTAGCAATCAAAATGTCTCAGTCTCACACTAATGGGAGGTTTTTCTTATCGTCACATTGAGTGTATTCATTTCTGTTATGCAATGATGTCATTGGCATCAACATAATACATGCGACACGCGTAGGAGATTAGCTAATAATAAATCGGGGAGATCTCCCTGCAGAGACTTAAGGCAGTGCGACCGAGTGGTCTTTTGTGCCTGAGAGATTAGCTAATATATGTGAGTGAATTTAATCTTTGATTTGGTGACTCAGACATTCATTCCCCCCATCTTATGAGTTTCTTTGTTTAATAAGGTAATCAGTTTCAAAAACGTCTCCCAGCGATGCTTAAGCCTGCGGTTTTAAACAGGAAACACTGATAAGGACGCAGCTCTCATATAAAGTCAATCAAGAGAGAAATTATGTTCACTGAGTTCTGAACAACGGATCAGAGAAGAAGTCGTGATTTCGTTGATCCCTAAAATAAATTCAAAAGAAAGGATTCGCCATGAAGGGAGATCTTATTCTTTTACTGTTCTCCGTCTTGGCCTTTCAGAAGTCCTTCTTCACCACAGTCTCAGCAGAATGGTCTAACGAACCCATCTTTAAACTGACTCAAACGGATAAGCGTTTGGGGGACATAGTCAGGCGGATCAATGAGTTGGAGCAGCTGAACAGAACCTCGGTAAGTCAATTCTACTCCTATAAGTAAATAATACAAAAATATAAACCTTCCATTAGAATCGACATACTGCGGCATTCGTCGCCGACTCAAACGGCTTATTGGATTACAGACTTGACTCTACCTCTGATTTTAGTGATATTTTTGATATCATAAGTTGGATTGAGGAAAAATACATTTATATAGGAAGATATGAGAGAGCCAGGTATGAAAATTCTACGCTTATTGATTTAGCAGAAGCAATCATTATCCACGAACGTAACGAGATGGAAAAGATGCATCGCGCCTTTTTTGGAAGCAAGGATCCATTCTACGGAGGCAAGAAGGCTCTACTCAGCACCGTGGTCGACGGCTATCAGGTAATATCAACCGCGGAATCAGTCACGAACACAAAATAGTGCATTTGATTTATGTTGCAGAAATATCCAAGTAGAAGCTGCAGGACTCGGCAGTCTCCCCAGCAGTTTCTGTACTCGCTGTATATAGATATCGCTCTCATCGAACTAAAGTCCCTTGCCATGCTGGAGTGGTCGTGGCTGCTCCTTGGACAGACTGGAAGGACCGGTTTCCCCGCTGAGCAGCAAACAACGCGGGAGGGCTTCGACCGCCGGATGAACCTCACGCGGAGGCTGATGAAACACCAAATTACCGTCGCTGATCAAACCGTTTGGCGCTGCGATCCCGAGGAACCTAAGGCCGGAGTCACCTTCGACGAGGTCACCCGGCTCCTGCAAGGTTACATCGAGAACGAGAAGCATCTCAGTGCGGAGAAGACATGTCGACATGACTGCGGCCACTATCAATCCACGAGAAGCGAGGAATGCCCCGGTAACAAGTTCTGCTCCAAGCAGCCGAGGTGCGGAGGTCGCTTGCACAACTGCCAGTTTGTGGAGTCCGACCTGCGGGTGTGCCAGTCGGAGGATAACTCTAGCAGGCGGTACGAGTTCGTCGAGGGCGAAAGTGGACGCCACATGGGACGAACTGGTGAGTGCAGCAGGCAGATGGACAAGGCTGAAAGCTGGCACAGGTGGCTCGTCAAATGCGACTACTGTTTCTGCCTGTGTGATGAGGAAGGGCCCCACTCGGATCGCTACTTCAACCTGCGACCAGTGACCGCCGACATAGGGCAGAACAGGTGAGTTTGCCTCTGATAAGCTTCCCTCTTGACTGACGAGGAACTGCTCCTTCCAGAGTCGTCACTGGACTGCGATTCGTAAAGCACAACCGCATTTTCCACCTCCAGATCCAGGAGGGCGAGGTTCTGGCACAAGGAGCGATCAAGGGCACCACTCTGCAATGGAAGCCGCTGGACTCTTACAGCATCTCTGATGAGGATGTTAAGAAGGACGTGGACTTCCACGCTCTGAGCTACGAGAATCGGTCCATCGACCTAGTCGAGGTCAGAAAGAGGAGAAACTTTGTGGTGACTGGCTTGCGCTTCCGAGTCGTTGGAGGCCATCTTAGTCTGGAAGCACGGTTCTCTGGGTTCGACTTTAAGAGAGGCAAGCTAAGAGGGCCAACTTATTGGTTGTCAGCTGGCTGCGAGAAGGCCAGGTACTAATTCTACTTGCATAAAATGTTCGATTATTGTTTATTCATTCCTTATTTCCTTTAGAAGGAAAATTGTCATAGAGAACTCCAAAGTGCCCTCAGAAAGCTCTGTATCCTCGGAGTCGTATCTCAGCGACAACGACCAGTTTGTGGAGTTTACTGCCTCGGGCCTTGAAGAGGATGCCGCCCAGACCACTGTGCCCCTCATCGACATCCAAAAAGTTGTCTCCGAGCCTCCGGTTCCTCTTTCCGGAATTGGAGTGTACCTTAGGGGCAGCAAGGGACACGGTGGATATGTGGCGCCCAAGCTCATTACCTACGACTACAGCCACAATGCCGAGTTGACCACAAAGTGAGTTAGTGGTTAAGAGAAAAATACTTTTTTTGAATTAATGCAAATATTAGTTTAATATTTCACTTCACCATGTGAAAACAAAGCGATTGCTTATTACGAATTTTTACGCTAAATAAAAGAACTATAAGAATATCAACTAAAATCGAAGCCTGACAAAAACATCGCTACATTGAATATATACACTTCTATTATGACATCTTCATACTTCTTTATGCTACACCCGTGGGATATTAGAAAATACATTTGTGTGAATATAAACTTTGATTTGATCAATCACACACAAGTTTATTCCCCCATCTTATGAGTTTCATTTGGCACCAAGTGCTAATAGAGTTATCAGTTCGGAGAACGTCTCCCAGCGATGCTTAAGCGAGCGGTTCTAAAAAGCGGAAATACTGATAAGGACGCTGCTCTCCTAAAAAGTCAGCCCTAAAAACAAAATTCGTTCACTTAGTTTTGAACAACGGAGCAGAGAAGAAGCCTGGATTTCGGTTATACCACCTATGCAATAGAAAAGATTCGCCATGAAGGGAGATCTTTTTCTTTTACTGTTCTCCGTCCTGGCCTTTCAGAAGTCCTCCTTCACCAGAGTCTCAGCGGAAGTGTCTGACGAACCAATCTTTAAACTGACTCAAACAGATAAGCGTTTGGGGGACATTGTAAGGCGGATCGATGAGTTGGAGCGGCAGAACAGAACCTCGGTGAGTCAATTCTACTCCGATTAGTAAATAATACTAAAATATAAACCTTCCATTAGAACCGACATTTTCCGGCATTCGGCGTCAGCTCAAACGACCGCTTTGATTACGGATTTGACTTTTACTCCGAGTTTTCGATTGTTGATATTTATGAAAGCATAATAATAAGGATTGAGAGAAAATACGAATATATAGAAAAATATGAGAAACACAGGTTTGAAAATGTTACGCTAATTAATTTCGCAGAAGCCACCATAAGGAACGAGATTTCGCAGGCTCCGAAGTTGCACGCCGACTTCCTTGGAAACAAGGATCTACTCTTCGGAGGGAAGAATCTACTCAGATTCATCGTCGACAGCTATAAGGTAATATCAACCGCGGAATCAGTTAGAAACCTAGCTCCAATTAAATATTTTTATTTGATTTATGTTGTAGAAATATCCTAATAGAACTTGCAGGAGTCCGCAGTCTCCCCAGCAGTTTCTGTACTCGCTGTATGTAGATATCGTTCTCACCGAACTAAAGTTCCTTGCTATGCTGGAGTGGTCGTGGCTGCTCCTTGGTCAATTTGGTAGGTCCGGGTTCTCCGAGGATGCAGTGCGAGAGGACTTCGAGCGCCGTATAAATCGCACTCGGAGGCTGATGAAGGACCAAATTACCGTCGCTGATCAAACCGTTTGGCGCTGCGATCCCAAAGAGCCTAAGGCCGGAGTAACCTTCGACGAGGTCACCCGGCTCCTGCAAGGTTACATCGAGAACGAGGGGCATCTCAGTGCGGAGAAGACATGTCGACATGACTGCGGCCACTATCAATCCACGAGAAGCGAGGAATGCCACGGGGACGAGTTCTGCTCCAAGCAGCCGAGGTGCGGGGGTCGCTTGCACAACTGCCAGTTTGTGGAGTCCGACCTGCGGGTGTGCCAGTCGGAGGATAACTCTAGCAGGCGGTACGAGTTCATTGAGGGCGAAAGTGGACGCCACATGGGACGAACTGAGAAGTGCAGCAGGCAGATGGACAAGGCTGAAAGCTGGCTCAGGTGGCTCGTCAAATGCGACTACTGTTTCTGCCTGTGTGATGAGGAGGGGCCCCAGTCGGATCGCTACTTCAACCTGCGACCTGTGACCGCCGACATAGGGAAGAACAGGTGAGTTTGCCTCTGATAAGCTTTCCTCTTGACTGACGAGGAACTGCTCCTTCCAGAGTCGTCACTGGACTGCGATTCGTGAAGCACAACCGCATTTTCCACCTCCAGATCCAGGAGGGCGAGGTTCTGGCACAAGGAGCGATCAAGGGCACCACTCTGCAATGGAAGCCGCTGGACTCTTACAGCATCTCAGATGAGGATGTTAAGAAGGACGTGGACTTCCACGTTCTGAGCTACGAGAATCGGTCCATCGACCTGGTCGAGGTCAGAGAGAGGAGCAACTTTGTGGTGACTGGCTTGCGCTTCCGAGTGGTTGGAGGCCATCTTAGTCTGGAGGCACAGTTCTCTGGGTTCGACTTCGAGAGTGGCCAGCTAAGTGAGCCAACTTATTGGTTGTCAGCTGGAAGCAAGAAGGCCAGGTACTAATTATACTTGCATTAAATGTCTAATATTGTTTATTGATTTCTTATTTCGTTTAGTAGGATAATTGTCATTGAGAACTCGAAAGTGTCCTCAGAAAGCTCTGCATCCTCGGAGTCGTATCTCAGCGACAACGACCAGTTTGTGGAGTTTACAGCCTCGGGCCTTGAAGAGGATGCCGCCCAGACCACTGTGCCCCTCATCGACATCCAAAAAGTTGTCTCCGAGCCTCCGGTTCCTCTTTCCGGAATTGGAGTGTACTTCAGGGGCAGCAAGGGACACGGTGGATATGTGGCGCCCAAGCTCATCACCTACGACTACAGCCAGAATGCCGAGTTGACCACAAAGTGAGTTTGTGGTTAAGAGAAAAATACCTTTGAATAAAAATTAATAATAATATTTCACTTCACCATGTGAAAACAAAGCGATTGCTTATTACGAATTTTTACGCCAAATAAAAAAACTATGAGAATATCAACTAAAATCGAAGCCTGACAAAAACACAACACCTAAGAGGGGTGTTAAAACCAATGCCCGTCCTTGCTTTCTTTCGGGATTCCCCATCATTGTAGGTACGGACCAAAATCAAAGTTGACAATCTTGGGTCCTAGGAAGCCCCCGTAGCCGGGGCGACCCTTGTAGTAGATGCCTATGCCGGATAGCGGCACCGGTGGATTAGAGACGACGTCTTGTGTGTCTATGAAGGGCACCGTGGTCTGGGCGACGTCCTGGTCGAAGCCCGTGTGGGTGAAGTCGATGTACTGGTTGCTGCTTGAAAGCACACTCGAGGAGGCAGTGGTTCGTGTGGGTATGTGGGTATCCCACAGGGTCAGGTGCTCCCTTGGAGAAAAGAACAAGTTAATTCAGAATTCTAACCCGATAGCACAATTTACCTTCCGTTATTACTGTCCGTGGTCTGCCAATAACTCTTTATCTTCGGCTCGATGAGCCGGCCGCTCTGGAACTCGAATGCACTGTATTGAGCCGCCAGATGCAGATGCCCTCCAGTGTTTTGGAATCGCAGCCCGGTTATGAGCGAGTTCGTTTCCCGTGGTTCCAACACATCCAGATCGATCGACCGCCGGTCATAGGTCAGCATGTGGTAATCGACACCTTGTTGCACAATTCTATCGGTGATTTTGTACTCGTCCACGGGCTTCCACTGGAGAGTGGTCTGATTGATGACTCCTCGGGGCAGGAGCTCTCCCTCCTGGATCTGTAGGTGCAAGATCCGATTGTGCTTTATGAAGCGAAGGCCAGTCACAACTCTGTTGCGCTCCACATCGGCTGCCACGGGTCGCAGGTTGAAGAATCGATCCGACCTGGGGCCCTGCTCATCGCACAGGCACATACAGTAGCTGCATTTCCAGAAAATCCAGCGCCGCCAGCCACTTGCTTCGTCTGTTCGTCTGGCGCACTGCCCTCCTGGGCCAAACCTAAAACCGCTTTCGTAGTGTACGAACTCGTATCGCCTATTGGAGTCGTGTTGCGCCTGGCACACCCGCATCTCGTATTCCACAAACTGGCAGTTGTGCACGTGACCAGAACACTTCGGTTGCTTGGAGCAGAACATATTAGAGTAGCATCCGTAATTTGTGGTGTTTTTGAAGTTGGAGCAGTCATACCGACACCTTCCTTCCGGGTCCAGATCCACCTCGTTCTCGATGTAGCCTTGGAGCAGGCGGGTGACCTCCTCGTAAGTGACTCCCGCTCTGTGGTATGTCGGATCGCATCGCCAAACTGTGCGATCTGCTGTGCTGATCACGTCCTTGAACATCCTCAGGGTGCGGCTTGTCCTCCGCTTGAGGGCCTCCCGTCTTACTCTCTTCTCCTCGGTGAATTCGCCCTGTCCGAACTGCTTGAGCTGCAGCCAGGAGAACTCAGTCATGGCGTGCGCCTTCAGTTCGGTGAGCGCTATTTCCTCGAATAGCAGGTAAAGAAACTGCTGGGCGGACTGTTGCGATTTGCAGACGTGATAGGTGGAGCCCTAGAAGTAAGTAAGTATATTAAACAGAGGTAAATCTACGTAGTTTGCTCATATTATACCTTTAATTTAACTTGCAGTTCGAACAGCAGGTTGTTGGAAGTTAAATGGGCTCTGTCCTCTCTCCCAAGGAGCGTTACATGCAACCTGTCTATCTGATGAATCGCCGAAAGACAGTCCTCGGCGAATCTAATCAAAGTGAAATTTTCAAAGAGCCCCAACTCCCCATGAGTCTGCATCCAATTATAGCGCAAAGAGATGTCGTCGATGACATCATGGATATCCTTCATCTTGGCCATGATTGGAATGTTTTGCTCCATATGTTCAGTAATCAAATCCGTGGTGTAGTCCGCAAGGTGGCGATGCTTCAGTGTAATCTACTCGTTAATTCTTGAGTCAGAAGAGTAATCTAACGACTCACCACTCGGTTCGTCTGCTCCATGCTATCTATCCCAGCTCCGACATTCGCCAGCCACACCACTTCGCTAGACTCCGCTGTTGAGCCTTGGGGGTTATCTATTTGATTTGCTTTCTCAATCAGGACACCAGCGCCGTACGTAGTGCCAATCCCTGCGAGCGCTCCCACACCCCCCTTGCCAGCCGTCTTTGCAACTTTTCCGACCCCCTTGCCCACCTTTCCGGCTCCAATCTTTCCCAACACTCCGAGTTTCGAATACCATTTCGAATTCGTAGGCGTCGACAACTGAAGGACCAGCAGCATAGCCACGAAAATAGAGAGTCGCATTTTCATCTTGTTTCCGATTCCGAATTGATTTAGACGAGGATGTTGTAAGGGAACAACAATAAAGTAAAATCACTTTCACAATTGAACTGTAGGTCTTGCAGCTTGGAACTTAATTAACTAGGAGCCCCACCATACCCAACCTTTTATTTAACGTCCCGCTGAACAAGGTTTTTCACCACTCCGTGGGAGGAATGCACTGATAGCCGGATGAGCGCATCTCGTAATCACAATCCAAGAGCTACTTATAGAAAGGAGTTCTTTGAGAGCAATACACTGATAGCGGGATGAGAACAATACTTACTTACAGAAAGTAGTTCTTTGAAAACATAAAAATTAATTTTAGACTGACAATGATAAGGAGGAGCAAAGGTACAATGTTCACACAGAGGTAAGTGAACATCAGAAACCAAATCAACATCCATGACGAGGACTGGGGATCGTGGTGTGGGAATTTGGATATGATTCCAGTAGTCGTAGTCGAGCTGTGTTAAAAAATGTAACTTATTTAAAAATGTAACCTTTTTCAAAAGTAATTACTCAAATAATTTATTTAATAACATTTCATGAAAATCAAATAATATATTTTTACCAGAAGACTGTTAAGCCTTTTGCAGTCTGGCAGCTCTTAGAACCTCTTACTGTTACCGTTACACTTAAATTTTCAAGCCGCAATGCTGCCAGACTGTCAGACTGAAAGCGTTGAGAGAATTTCTCACTATCGACTATTTTAGTTTAACGGTAAATATAGCACACGAACGCCGGCGAGTTCAATTATCACCCCCTGATTGCGTTGGTTCTTAACGTTTACACGGGCAATGTTTACCAATACCACTTCCATTTAGTGACAGAGCAACCTCTCCGCCCCCCACCCGCTCCAACCACCTGTGAGACTGTCTCCCTAGCATGAGAGCCATGCACTTTCTTTCGCTCTCGCCTGCTCTCTTTATCTCTCTCCCTCTGTGCCTCTCTGGCGCGTGCTAAGCTCAATTAGCACTCATACGCCGTGTGTGTTTTTGCCGTTTTTCCCTCAATCGCAACTGTTTCTTCGAAGAGAGCGGACGTGCACGGACGCGTACGCTGGCGCATTCCGTTCCGATTCTGTTTCTGTCTGGCGTGTTTTTTTCTGTTGTGTTGTTGCGTTGTTATTAACTTTTGTATTTACTACCACTACGTTTCGCTATAGTACATTGTATAATTTTTCTGTTCTCTGCCGCGTTTTTTGCCACCTGTACAAGTGTGTCGCTGGAAAAGATAGTTCGGGAAAAAGAAATAGAGCGCTGAAGTCAATGCCGGCTTCAAAGTATAAAGTGTGTGTCTTTGCTGACGTTCCAACTGTTGTGAAACGTTTGTGAAAAACGAAAAATATAAGAAATAATACTGATAATAAAATATATACATATGTATTGTATATAATAATTATAATAATAATAATAATAATGCAGAGTAAAGTGTAGAAGAAATGCAGCTTAACAGCCAAGCTAAAGTGCAAGCGAATATTCTACAAATATCGCGTATACGACGCGTGTTGCCTTGAAAATTCAGAAATTAAGTGCCACCCCTTTTCTCACTGTGTCACTGTGTGTGTGTTTGTGTATGCGTAGCCAAATATTAAGTGAATTACAACAAGAGAAAACAACAACAACCAAAGGCACATCACTTACTATTAAATTATATTGCAAGTTACAAGCTGAGGGAGAAAAAATAATCAAAAAAACAAAAAAACGAGACAACAAAATAATCAAGCGAAACAAGGAGAAAGAAAAAAAAAACACAACAAAAACAAACAATAACAGAGGCAGCAAAAAGAACGTTTAACTGAGCAGTGACTGCGACGTTGTCAGCGACTGCGACTGCGGCAGTGGCAGCGACAGAGGGTGCAACAGTAGCAGCAGAAGCAGCAACAACAATAATAGCGAAAATAGCAACAAAATGTTGAAAAACTGTTGAGGTACGTACACAGTTATAAAATTATGATTTTATTTAAATTATCATTTTAGATTTTTAAATTTGAATGGTAAACATGAAATAAATATTTCTTTGTATGATGTATTGTTTAATTTGTGCAATCTTTATTTACCTTACCGACTTTCTAACTGATTTATTTCATTTATTTTTTAAATCTATTTCTTGCCATTTATCAGAAATAAGCATTTATTTCCTAAATAGAATACTCCAAATAACTCTTGTTATAATTTCAATTTTATACAAAAATTAAAAATATACAACGTATAATAAGATCACATTATCTGTCTGCGTTTTTTGCTGTTTTGTTTTTGAATATCCGTGTAAGTGTGTCGAGTGAGTGTGTGTATGAATACGTGGTTTATTTGCTGCTTCAGTGCATACGCTGCCCCGCCCCTTCCCATCCACATTTTCGCTGAGTGCGGCTTATGCTGCTGGCGTCGCTGCCTGCAGCGCTGCCGACTTGGGTGCTCTACTTTATTCTCGTCTTTGGCATTTTTGTTTTGCGGCAAGCAGCAGCAGCGGCAGCAGAAGCTACAAAAGCAACAACAAAAACAGCAACAAAGTCGATTACAGCGACAGCCCCCAAAAGCAAAAAGAATGAAGCAAATAACCCCAAAAAAGAGTTCGACCTGCACCTTCCCCTTAGTATAAATACCCGCCCGGAAATGGCCTAAAGTATGGTTTTAATTTGGATTATAAAAACAAATATTTATATTAAATAAATTACTCAGATACAAATATATTTATTAGTCTTTCGGTTAGAATTCTAAAGTACCCTGGAAAGTACATATTTGTTTATATCTATATTTAAAAATGGTTAAATATATTTAAAATTCAAGCAAAGCCACTCCAGCAAAGACACCTAAGAACTATATAACAGCTCTAACCCAAAGTTCAAACTGCAAATGGAGTTGTAGATTTTAATAGAATTCTCCCCCTTCTTCCCTAAATTTATTTTTAACATGTACAAAATGTCAGAAAAGGTAGTCACCCCAACCACCTATCTATGCAGGGTATTACATCAACAACAATAAAAGTGTGTTGACATTTTTGTGTGTTTTTTTTTCTTTTCGCTCTTTACGTCTGTTTTGCTCCATACGTTATGGCATGTGCGATGGTGGTAGAGAGGGTGGTAGAGGGTGTATATACGGGCGGGTGCATAAGGGGAGGCTCTAGTCCGGGGGCTACGTGTTTAAATTATCAAGCCGAGCTTGTCATCGCCACACGCACGAACATCAAAAACTACTGACACACATATGTATGTATGTACAGGTCTGTGATTGTGCATGTACATAAGTCAGTCCGCGATATAGTACACTTCACATAAGCATGCACATATGTACATACATATGTATGTACCCATCTATGTACATATATGCAATTGAAGCGAGTTTGCCGGCAGTTGGCAGTTGGATCGCAGCGAACATTTGAATTCCGAGTTCTCCTCCGGGCGGGCAATCATAGAGAATGAATGACAAGCGACCAGGCCGAGCCTATTGATTTTCAATCAATATTTTTGTCGTGGTCACATAGCGTTCCATATATTTACATATGTACGTACAGACGGGGTCAAGGCAGTAGAACGATAATTTTTTGGAAGCCATAAGTACCTCTTACACCTTCCCTAATTTCACCATTAATCTCCCCATGACTTGACTTTTTTTTCGCGTCAAAATAAAAATAATAACAAAACATTTGTCAAAATAATCGCTGCGTTCATTTAGATAAATAAAATAGCAATGAACTTTGCATTTGTTTGGGTTTTTATTCATATAATTGTAGATAAGATGGGTAAATAGTTGTGATTAAGCACTCAAACACACTCAGCACACGATATTAGTTTGTCAAAAAGACAAAATGCCAAAAGCTACTTATATACTTTATTTTAAAGAGAGTTTTGGGTTAATCAATCTCTTAGCATTATTAAGATAGTTTTCCTTTTAAAACACTCTTTTGCCCTTACACACCCGGCGTATACTTGATCTTTTTTGGTTTTACATTAAAGGTTAACATAAACATTTGGCAAACGATTTTTGTTTATCCAAAAGACAATATGCTAAAAACTTACTTGTATATACTTTATTTTACAGAGAGTTTTGTGTTAATCAATCTCTTAACATTCTTAAAAGACTCGTTTGCCTTACATACCCGGCGTATACTTGATCTTTTTTGTTTTACATTAAAGGTTAATGGGTTTGAAGTACGTTTTATTTTGTGTTATTTTCTAGGATCCATTAGCAAGTTCATTGTCAAAACAGAGCACCATGCCGGCCGTTTGTTTAGTTTTAGAGCTTCCCCAATAGATAAGATATGCAAATAATTTGATAAGGATGTTTGCCCGGCACCCCGCTGCTAGTCCGAATACCTTGAGGCCTTAATTAACCTGTACCGAAATAGGTCTCCATTATTTTTAATATACATAGTAGTAACTACAATTGCCACCTCGGCTGTGGGGTGTTTGTATTTATACGATGACACCAGGTTTCTTTCTTTTGCTTCCTTCTATCTGTTCGCTGTTGTTCGATTTTTCTTGAATTCGTTTTGCATTTGAATGTGGAATTGATAATTGCTATAGCTTCTTCTGGCTCCGGTCTTCTGGCCCCGCTCTTTCTTCGCATTTCACCTTTGGGAGACAAGCCGCGACTCACGCACATATGGGTGTATGTATATGTATGTAGTATATGCAAAGTAATCGGGGAACGAAGCCACACACCGCCACCGACGCTGCTGTCGCTGTCTCGGCCGGCGCCTCAGCCGGCGTAATCGCCGCTGCTTTTTATTATCATTTGATTGCGTTGCCTTTATGATTGCCGTTGTTGCTGTTTGTCGCCTATTTTATTGTTGCCTTTTTTTCACTTTTTTGTAGCATTTGCTTTTGCTTTTTGCCATTCCGCTGCTCATTGTTTATTTCAATTCCCTTTTTCTGCTGCCCTCTCTGCACCGGGAGAAATGGGAGCCAAGGATAGGTTTATTTTCAAATTCTTTTGAGAAAACATAAGGGTACTTAAAGGGTAACAATCGAGTTGTTAGATTTATCAAAGCTAGATGATATGTTAATATTATTTATATCAGTTTGAATAAAATCAAAGGTAGGATCAAAGTCAACATTAAGGAAAATATGTGAAATGTTTATCAATTATTTTTAAAATAAAAGGTTCTCAAAAAACCAAACAATAATTTCTGTATAATATATCTAAAAAAGTGTCACGCTCAATTGTATATCCAAAGTATCAAAAACTTTGATACTTCAGAAGTAATAAAGTCCGAAAAATTGCCATTTAACTTTAATGTTAAATATTAGATGATGTTAAGAAAATATCAGTAAAATTGTATTTAGTTTGTTTGCTTCGTATTCCGATTTTATTATTCAGTTATGTATATCAATACAAAATATTATTCCCGGTGTATTCAGTTCTTTAACCGCGAAGCCAGATTTGTTGTTGTCCCTCTTGTTGTTTGCTTGTTTACTGAATTTACTTAATTCGTTTTTGCGGTCGATGGTTTAGCCCTATTTAAGCAACTCTCACTCCGTTGGGCCCGAGAAGTTTCCTAGGGTCTATCACCTCCATTTCTCGATGCAGTTTTCCAATCATTCCGGTTGCCCGAGCCGCGTTGTTATTATTTGTCACGCTTCGCCATCGAACCGTTGGGAAATGCAAAAGGAAAAGCTGGAGAAATGGGGAAAATGAATGAAAAGAAAATGAGAAAAATAACAACAACGAGTGGCAAACAACTCGAACTAACGCTAATGGGAGCATGGGAGCTGTCATGTTTGCTTATGAGCGGCGGCTTCATTTCCGTCCATTTCAGGACTCCGGGCCAGGACACAAAGGGAGCAAAGGAGGGTGGGAACCACTGGAGCTGTCACATGTCTGCCAAATGTTACGGGAGCGGCAGCACTACTAACCAGACCCTGTAATTTATAGGGAGTAAAAGTCTATACTGGCTGAGGGGAGTTAAGATATCAGTTAATGGTTAATATTTATAATTTTGGTTTATGGTGCCAAATGCTAGTAATTGAGGCAACAGGTGTATATAAGAGCCATTTTCATTTTCTTCTGAGGTTTCACAATAATTTATAAGACCGCCGTTTCAGCCGGTGTAAGCTGATCCCAGGAGATCTATTTATTTTGTTTCAGACTGAAATTATTATTATTTATATTATTCTCAACTTCTTTGTCCCTCTTTTGCTTATGTAAAATTTTGTCTATTGTTTATTTCTCAATGATTTCAATTCCTTGGCGTTTGCTTTTGATAATATTTCTTGATTTAAGAAGCTATTTTTGAAAGATATAAATAATTATTTAAAGAATTAGATTACATTTAATTATTTCGCTAATAATTTAATTTTAGTGAATTAAATATTTTGTTTATTGTTTTACTTGTAAAGATCGTATTTGTTGTAATTTTTTAACCTTCGTTAGTTAAATTTATTTTAAAAACTCGGGTTATGGTGTTTCCACCCCTGGGAAGTCACTTTTTCAATGATTGTTAAAAAGAGGGTGCCGTGCAGTCGCTTTTCCTCTTTGCAGCTCAATCCTTTCGCTCTATTTTTGTGTCCGTTTTGCTTCTCACCACGGCAACCACTTGTTTTCCCAAGCACAACAACAACAGACACACACACACTCACACTTGCACACCCACAGGACGCTTACACACTCGCCTTTTTATTGACTGTCCCTCCTTCGTTCTTCGTCCTTCGTCGCTGTTTTTCCTTCTCAGTTTTTTTTTTCGATTCTCGCCTCCCTTGGCGTCTGCGTCGGCGCAGGCGTCGCTGCTGGCTGCGCTGCCAATGTCAGCGTCACTGCGACGCATTCCTTAGCGGTGGCGGCGGCAGCCTCAACAGATGAAAAAGTTTTTGCTGGAAAGTCGCACGCGCCGTCACGCCTCCTTCTCGTTAAAATAGCTGCAGTCCTCGAAGTTTCGTAATTAAAACAAAAGGCAGTCGAGCCTGGCTGTGTGTGTGTGTGTGTGGGGAATCCCCTTGCACACAGCACTTTTTGTGCGCGACTGTGTGCGTGCCCTCGTTCCTGCAGGGGTGTGTGTGTCCGTGTCTGTGTTAGCCCGCGTTTTTCAGTCGCCAACATATGGCAGCATAATTCTGGGCATTTTCGGTGAGCATTTTATTGTCTGACGTGCCCCCAAAAAAATTTAATTTAAGACCATTATTATTCATCTGAAGCAAATGCGGGAAACTGTGCTTAAAATTTTATTATTCTAAAAGAAATCAAATTAAATTTTAAATATTTGAAAACATGTTGCTTACTTTTTTAAAGGTTGTTTAATGTTGAGTAAAGAAATTGGCATACATTTTGACATAAGAACGTGTAAACAAGTACATATTTAAAATTAATTAAAGTGTTGTTAAACAGCTAAAATAGTGCTGCCATATTTTTCTTTAAATATTAAATATATACAATATAGTTGGCCTCCTTTGACTACTTGCCTTGTGCATAAATTGTTTAATGTAAAAAGGCTAGGAGTTTTCCTCTATCATAGTTATTTCATTCAGTTTTATATTTTTTATTTTTGTTATATTTATTTCTGGTTTAATTTCTTTGCTTTATTATAGTTATATTTATTTATTTGCCTAACAATTTTATACATTAATTAAAAAAAAAAAAAAGTACTTGGTAAGCACTCTTTCTCTTCTTATAATTTAATACATGGAAATCTTAAAGGAACTGTGCTTGCATCTTAGTTGTTAAATTTTTACCGATATCTTCCATTGTTTATAAGCCCTATTAATGCAATTGCGCCGACTTTCAGTATCGACTCTTGGTACCCTTGGGCGTATACGCAATGCGCTTGAATTGCAACAGTCCCGGCTTTGCATTCACGTCTACTAGATATATGTATACCTATATATATCTACATATATCGGGTGTACCGCGCATATCGAGTGTCGGGCCAAACTTCTTCGATTACCATTTCCCCCCGTTTTCAGGGCGGCGGCTCCAGGCCGTGATTTGCATTGCGATCCCATTTCGATTAGCGAGCAATCGCGATCTCTCATTTATTCCGGATGGTCGCTTCACGCCCAATTAGGCTAAAAGCCGACCCGAATTGCTCCACTGGAGAGGAGGAGGTCGTCGATTATTCGGGAACCGAGTTCCGACTAATGGTCGATGGCCGTCCGCTTGGGTCATCAATAATATTCGCCTCCGGGCTAGAAAGTGTATTATGATAATGAATTCCAGTTCGCCACTTGCCGTGCTCGGTGTACTTGCGTTTTAATTTTATTCCGCTCGCAGCAGCAGCAGCAACAGTATTCTCTTTTTCAAACTATGTGGCTGCCAGCGGATAGCAGTTGTCCTTACGGCTGGTCCTGTCCCTGGACATCGCAGCTGGTCGTCAATGGTTTGTGGATGAAGCTACCGCCAGGCTATCGGGACGAGCGTGTACCTAAAAGGAAGAAGGGTATGGCTTGGGGAAAAATCTCTTTATAAGGATTTCAAATTCTCTATTTTAAATGTTTAATCATAAGCACAAATTTTGATAATTATAAGGAGTCAAAAATAGTACGAAATTCGGGTTTGATCCCTTGAAAATTCGATGTCTACACATGTTTATTCTTCAAACTTCTCATATAAAAAATTCCTTTAATTATCCCTTTCCTTCCAAGATTTATTATGATCTAATTAATATGTTTTAAAATTTGTGTTAATTCCTTTTAGATATAATAAAACCTCTCTTACAATGTCCAGTAAATCCTAAATTCGCATTCTACTGTGAAGAGTAAGCTATATAGTTAGCTATACATTCATTCTGTTCTGTATTAAAACACCAGATCTTTAAGCTTGGCTGTCTTAATCTGGATCGGGTCTAAGAGTTCACTTTCCAAGAACGATCCTTATCAACATTGAAATTAATGATCTGTCAAGTCATATTTCCAAGAATAAATAATTCTTAGCACCACAAAGCCAGAGCTGCTCTTCAGACTCCCAATCGTCGCAGATACGTACAGTTCTATGATGGATTGCCCCATAAAAAAATTATAATAATAAATCTCACTCCCCTCAGGTAATAAGGACAAGCCTTAGGTGGAGGTGGAATACCCTCCCATACATCGGCTTTCTGACAATTATCTGCGACAATTATTGGTTTTTCCCAGTGCGAGGGCTATTGATGGCCCACATTGCTGTGGGCGGTGACATTGAGGGGGCGTGGAAAAGGGCTTCATTCTGCTGTTGTTATTATTGTTGTTTTTATTGTTGCTCTTTGCATTGTCCATCCCTTTCGGTTGAGTGAGTGTGTCTGCGTGTGTGTCTGTCTGTAGGGGTCAATCATTAATATTTCATGAACATTCCACATTTCCATTTCACAAAGCCAAAGCCCGCGTTTTATTTTGTAGTCCAAGTCGAAAAGGCACTGGGGAAAAAAATCGAAACCAAAATAGAATTTGTATTGTATTTATTTATATTTAAAAAATTGTGATTAAGGCACTGGGGAAAAAAATCGAAACCAAAATAGAATTTGTATTGTATTTATTTATATTTAAAAAATTGTGATTAAGGCACTTTTGTTGTTGGAAAAATCGATTTGAAGAGCGTTTTGTTTAAGGATATTTTTTTATCAGAGATACAACAGAAATTCTACTGAATTTGAAATCAATTAAATTTGAGTTAGAAAAGAGTAAACAGAAACAGAAAAATAGCAAAAATATAATTTTATATAATAATGTTAAAATAAATTTACTATTGGTAATATTTTAAAGAAATCTCACTAATTAAATATCAATCCTATGCGACCATGACACTTTTTCAAATTAAATTACATTTTATTTACATAATAAGGACCGATAAAACATGTTATAAATCTTTTAAGGAGCGATAAAATATGTTATAAACTTAATAAGTACCGATAAAACTCCTCGATACAACCAGTTTCCTGTTACCTTACCAGCTTGCAGGAGTGGAAATTATCGGAGGATCAACGATGGGTCACGAAAATTGCTAGATAACCTCGGATATATTGAGCCACGTCAACAAATAAATTGAATACCTCAGAGAATAATTTTTGTTAGAAAATTGATTTTTTTTGGCCCTTTTATAATTATATTTGTATTAAAAGTGTCATATTGTTTTCTTGCACTCACTTTTTTCCACTTGTAAATTCCAATTAAGGATCTCCCATAGTCGTTTAGGTGATTTTAAAAACAATTTTCTATCGTTTCTAATCAAAAATCAGTATTTAAGGAGCCCTATATCGTATAGTTGTTTTTCCCTGTGCGTGTGCCTTTCCCAGCTCATTCCCTTGGCTGCATTTAGACATCGAAAAACCCCCACTGACACACTTCCACCAGGAATATGAAGGACCTGCGTGCCGCTGAAGACCACATTTAATGACCAACAAAAGCGAAATTGTCGCGGGCAGGAAGCGGGGTGCCTCAACCTGTACATATGTACATACCTTCGCTGGGGGTTTTCCATTTTTCATTTAAATGCCTGGGAATAATTGCTTTTTCCTGTTTCGCGTGGCTGTGGGTGGGTGTGCATTGCTGGAAAATGGGAAAGGCAAAAGGGGGAAAATGGGGGGAGGCGGTGCATTTAGCAATTGCGAGTGCAGCCAAGTGAACAAGGGGGAAATCCTCGCAAGAAGTGCTCGGGATAAACGTGGAAATAACCTTGGCAGATGGAAGGTGGCGCCGAACATGACCAAAGGGGAATATTTAATTTATAATATGCTGGTGCCTTATTAAGCACTTAAAAAGAGTTATTTTCAGATTTCTTGAATAATATTAATGACCTTAGAAATATGGTTTATAAAAGAAATAAAGGGGAAATGGGATATATCTATTATAGTATACTCTTTGACTTATATTTAGTATTTAAACACTCAAATATATATTTTAGAAACTTGTATACATTTCTAAACATATTTTAAAGACTTTGTATACTTTTAACTTTATATTAAATGCATAACTTGCACTTTATTTCCCATTCCAGCCTCAAAGATGCAAACGGCCATGGACACGGCCGCCATGGCCCTTGGCGTGGGCTCCTCCGGCTCCAGTTCCGGCCCCGGCAGCAGCAGCAGCAGCGGGAGCAGTGGCAGCAGCAGCAGCGGCTATGGCAGCGCCACCACCACGCCCACCAGCGGTGGTGGCCACTACGAGGCATCACCCACCACAATGCCCATGGCCACGATAGCCACCGTGGCTCCCTTCTACAGCGAGGCCCTGACCTCCCTGGATGCCCAGCAGCGACAGCAGCAGCAGCAACAACAGCAGCAGCAGCCAAGTCCGGGTCACTATTACCACCAGAACTACGGGTACGGCAACTCCCTGCCCCTGGATCCCGCCTACAACTACAGCGGTTCGCCGTACAATGCCGGGCAGCAGCTGTCGGGGAATAAGTACCCGGTGATGACTGGAAGTATCTACGAAAAGTATGCAACCAGCACGATGCCAAAATACGGAGGAGCAGGGAACAGTTCTGTGGCAGGCAGCGGGGCAGGAAGTGCGGGTCTCAAGCCCCAAGCCACGGCCACGCCCTTCTATGGCGGAGGAGCAGCTGGATCTGGCGGCTATATGTCCCAATCGAATCCCATGTACGATCCCTACAAGTACAAGATGCCCGCCCAGGCATCGGCTCAGCCGACAATGATGCCAAGTAGTCAGGTGGCCAGCAATCCTTCTCCCTACGGCCACGGACTGGCCCTCAATCCAGGTGGCCAGAAACAGACGCAGATGCCGCTGCCCCAGCAGTCGCAGCCGCAGCTCACCCAGCTGGAGGCGAACTATGCGGCCATTAAGCCGAGCAGAAGCTACCAGGCCATGCCAGCGGTTGCCTACGGGGCAACTGGAGGAGCAGGAGGAAGCACCATGCCAGGCGGCGGAAGCGGAGGTGTTACTAGTAATCTGACGGGGGCCACGTCGGCTCCCTACTACGAAAAGTACGGAATGCCCATGTCCATGTACTCCCCGAATGGCGGCGGACTTCCCATGTACAATCCGGCGGACTTGGGTCCCGAGCCCGGCTACAGGAAGAGCGGCAACAACTGTCACTGGGGCGTGGACTACAATGCGCCCAACTGCAGATCCCTGCCGCAGGCACCGCAGGCGGTGGTCAACAGCTCATATCATCATCCGCACCCAGGACCTGGCCCTGGACCCACCAACACTGACCTGTACTACGGCTCCACGAAGTACGACAAGTACGGCGGCAGCGGAGGAGTCACGCCCTATGCCAGTAATCCCTATGCAGGACCAGCCATCACCCAGTCCTATGCCAGCAGGAATCTGTGGTCGGGTGCGGAGAACCCGCCAGCGAATCCCCGCCAGAACTGCTGCTCCCAGGGATATGCCTTGAACCCAGCGCAGCAGGGCTGCTATTACCCCAGGAGCAATGGTTACGGCTCCCTGGGACCGGCGGCTCCCTATGCGGCGACAGGAAGTGTGCCACAAGCGCAGTCCCAGTATCCGGGCGGTGGCTCCTCCTCCGCCGGTGCCATGAAGCTCAAGCATCCGACTGACATGTACGTGGGTCATGCCCCCTATGAAGCCGCGCCCACGCAACTGGGTTATGGATACAACCATCCGCAGGCGCCACCCGGATCCTCGACATCGAATAACATGAGCAACCAGAGGTATCCTGTGGCGCCGCCTATGAGTCTGGGAATGGGCGGCATGGGCATGGGACTCGGAGTGGGCATGGGCATGGCCATGGATCCCGGCAGCGGGGGCTACTACAACGATCTCAATCTCAACAGCCTGGACAGCTATGTGAACCAGACGATGCCGCCGCAGCAATCCCTGCGAAGCCAACCCTATGCGGATTATCGCAAGAGATCCACCCTGGTGGGTGGAGGCTCGACCACGGCGAACTGCTACCTGGGACAGGGAGGCAGCGGAGCAGGTCCCCTTACCGGAGGTATGGGTGGACCCCTCACCAATCTCGATGCCCACGTGGACAGCTATGTGGGCTACAGTCTGCATGCCACTGCCGCCTCCAACCTGAACTACAGCGTGGACTCTTCGAAGGCAGCCGCTGTGGCCGCCGCCGCCGCCGCCTCCAACGCTCAGTCCAACAACATTCGTGACTTTCTGTCCACCTGGAAGGTGGACGATGAGGACGAAGCGGCCGCTGTCCTGGAAATGGAGCCTGCGCCAGCCATTGCAGTGGTGGCCCCCGTGCCCAACACGACGGTCAACTTTATGTACGAATCTCTGCCGCCCACGGGACCCCAGGCCACGGCCGTGGTGGATCATCAGGGCATGAATCTGCCCGACATCATCATAGACATTGAGAAGGCCAATGGGAATGGCATACCGCCTCCTGGGACAACGACCAGTGTGGACGATTCCTTTGGCAGCTTCGATGTGGAGAAGGAGCTGGACGAGCTGCGCCTCAAAACCTGTGCTGCCGAGCAGCCCGTCAACGACAGCGATGCCCTGGCAGAGATCCTACGACAACCGGAGGCAGCTTCACTGATGGTCAGTGCACAAACGCCACCACTGCCTCTGCCCAGTCCCATTCTCAGCAGCAGCACGGAGACCTTTGGAGGCGTTCCCCAACCTGCTCCACCGCCTGTCCTGGACTTTGATCAGAACAACAGCTCCAACTCGAATGAATCCACCTTTGCCAAGGAGTACGAGACCTTCATACACAAGACCGAGGGCTCTGAGAGTGAGACCGAGGAGACGAATCCCCAGGATGAGGATGAGTACAGGGAGAATCCCAAGCGATTTAAGTTCTACAAGCGAAAGCGACGAACCACTGAGCCGCAGGAGTGCGTTGAAGGGGACAAGGCGGAGGAGGTGGTGACCCCAGTTCCCCCGGTGAAAGTCGTCCTCTCCCCAAAAGCCTCGGCCAGAGCCAGTCAGAAACTCCTGGCCAAGAAGCGACGCAATCGCATCAAGATGCTGAAGATCCTGGAGTTCGAGAGTCCGAAGATCAAGTATCGCCACTACTTCAAGGCCCTGAAGCTGCTGAGGAAGCGAGCCGCCACTAGCCGCACCAGGCAGCTGCGACATCTGCTGGTTAGGAAGCAGCTGGCCCGGCACAGAGAGCACCGCCTGCCGCTGATCAAGAGGCTGATCAAGAAGTACATACCCAGCCAGGAGCTGCGTAATCCGCCCAGTCTCAAGGGGCTGAGTGTCTCGGCCTTGAACTCCTCGGAGTTCCGAAGCAGTTTGCTGAGTGGCACCGACCGGGAGACGGTAATCAAGAGTGTCTACAGCTACAAAGACAAGACTGAGGAAGAGGTGGGTGCAGGTGGAGTCCTAGACCTGGAAGAGCAGAGCCTGGATACCATCAAGTCCCTGGAGCTGCAGCCAAGCTTCAAGGGCTTCGATGACATTGAGAACACGAATTTGTCGCCAAAAATTAAGCTGAGAGTGGAGCAAGAGGAGGAAGAGGAGGAGCAGGAAGAGGAGCAAGAAGGTCAGCCTGCAGAACCAATTGCTGTTCCCAACAAAGAGGAACAAATCCAGGCCTGGCTGAGGAATAACATGGAGGACAACGTTACGACGCCCACTCCAGAGCCAAGTCAACCCGTGATTAAAATAATCCTCTCATCATCATCCTCATCCTCGTCCTCTTCGTCCAGCTCGAGTTCCAGTAGCTCCAGCTCAGACGATGCAGACACCAGCAGTACCACCAGCCAGGGAGGCGGAGAGGTGGCCTCCAGTGCCAGTAGCAGCTCGAGCAGCTCCAGCTCCAGCAGCAGCAGCAGTTCCGCGAGCTCTCCAGAAAGCGACTTCAATGAGCTGGCCGCCCTGGAAAAGGAACTCTCCCAGTCCCAAACGAAACCGGAAGAACCCAAGCCAGCGGAGTCTCCCCTGGAGATGATCAAGTTGGAGACGAACCTGGAGGAAGGAGAGGAGGGGGTCTCCAATCACGATATTGCCAAACTAAAGCAGATCCTGGAGAGCGATAGCGAGGAGCTGGCGAGCAGCTCCCGCTGCGACAGCGTACCAAAGCTAAGTGACCTTAGTAAGATTGCCTTAAATAGTTCCTTAAAGACAGAAGACGAAGAAGAAGAAGTAGTAGTCGTAAGAGAGAGTAGTGCATCGCCCAGGGTGAGCAACCCTGGTGCCACCCGAGAGCTGAGCGTGGAGGAGGCCCTGGCGGAGATGTACCAGCAAATAGGCGTGGCCTCCGATCCCGAGGATTTCGAGGGCAAGGAGAACGACGAGGAGCCGGATCACAATGGCCAGGATGTGCTGCTCATCAATCTGGCCGAGATCTTTGACTCCAGCAGCGATCTCTATGTGGTGCAGTGCGACATGAACGAGAATATACTGGGTGTGGTGGCCAACGGAGAGGAGGTGGAGGAGGAGGAGTATCAGGAGTTGCAGGACAACCAGCCCAACGAAGATCTCGTTCCCGAGGGGGCCGAGCAGGTCAACACTTTGCAGCTCATCCAACTGCTGGCGGAACCACAGCCCGAATTCGATGCCAACACGCCCCTGATCCACCACGAGGAGATCATTCGCGAGGAGAGGTGCGATCCGCAACAGGATCGCCGCCGATTGCTCAAGTATCTCCATGGGAAGTACGTCCAGAGTAGGATCAGTCGCTACTACCATGCCCATCGCGTCCTGCGGAAGTACAAGCGCCAGCGGGCGGGCAAGAAGCGCAGGTGCCGCCGCAGGACCACCTAGGATGCCAGCTTCAACCAAAGATATTTCTGGTCCCTGGACAGGATCAGATGTGTGAGGCTCGAATAGCAACACACACACCAAAACACAAGCAGCTAAACTTTTTACCAGAATCTCAAGACTTTTTTTGCTTTTTAAATATTTGAATTTGTTTTAGAAAATCGCATACATATTTTAGGGAAATCATATTACTTTTGAATAACTTTTACGATACTTATTTAACTAACGACATAGGAGGGTTTGATAGACACATTTATATATAACGAGTATATTTTAGATATTTGTGCAATATTTACATGGAAAATGTCGTGCTTATCTGGAATGCGCGAATTCGAATCTCGATGAATGGGTTAAGCATGAGTAAGCAGCGTGAGGCGAGGAGGAGGTGGCTTTATTTCGGGGGCAAAGTCGGGGAGTTTGAGTCGCGTGCAATTAACGAGATATAGTATATATATATATCTATATATATGTGTATGTGTATACTATGTTATCTTCTAATGTATCAGCGTTTTAGTCGCTCAGCGAGTTGGGCCATTTTAAAATGCTTTTCGCCAAAGGTCAGTCACAGATTTCAAAAACATTTTGCTTCATATACATATAAATATATATATATATATCTTTATTGCGTGTCAGCCTCGACCTTCATAGTTTAATTTTTTTTAGATATAACATTTAATATATTGCCACCAAATGCAGCTTAGACCAAAAAGTAAACATATATTAAAGTTCGATCTGTTAGAAGCCCAAGACTTTGTTTATCTGTTTTGTTTATTTTTTTTTTAGAGCAATTCTTCATTGTTAGGTTCCTAGAGCAATTTGTTATCGTCGGTTTATAGGGGATTACCAAAAGAGTGTTAAGCCTTAACGCCCCCACTATTCCTATAACAACCAAAAGCCCCTGAGTTCCGCGGCACAAGGCCATCCCGAATTGATCCAGCCCAGAACTTGAAGGCATATAAAATATAATTCGTTATGGCAAGCCTTGAAAAATTCTCAACGCTTCAGTTGCGAATGCGGAATAAAAATATATGTATATTTAAATTCAAGGACAATGCCAACCTGTGGAACAAACTTCGGGTGCTGGCTTATTTTTTAGTCTTAGCTGAATCTGAATGTAAACTTATCTTATAACCGAAACCACCTAGATGTCTTTTCTCTCGTAACACATTCCAAAGGACCAACTTTTTAGGAAACTATACACTATACCCGAATCAAGAAACTACTATCTAATGTCTAACTAAACCTATAATTGTACGTTCTTTCGTTTGTAATTTGTAATTTGTAATTTTGTTAAAACCTAAATAATACGCTTAATTTTAGTACAAAAGAACAGCAAAATGCAAGAGCTAATTAGTGTTTAGCAGTAACTATTAATATTTATTGCGCAATATGTACATACAACACCCCCTCTCTTCTCTCACATTCCCCACATACCCCTAAATGGATATATCTGTATGTATTTTCTAGCTGTACTCTTGTATATCGGAGGGTTTTCACTGTACCCCGTAGCATTAAGATTTGTGACTATATCAATGTGAGTGTCTTTGAGCAAAAACCAAACAAGAGAAATGATATACGAAATACTAAATACGAAAATATTGAGAAATAAATGTTTTATGTAAATGTTAGTCAATGACTTTGTGGTTTTTATTGGTCTCTAGGATTAAACGAAGTAAACCAAATCAAGGTAAGTAAAATTTTTGAGCCAAAAATGTAATCATTTTTTTCGACAAAATTTAAGGGGTTACATCGTTAAAATTGTAAAAAATTTTCAAAAAAATAGAAATTGAGTTTTAAATGCAGAAAAGCCCTCCATTAAAAACTAAGAAGAAAAAACCAAACCAGACTGAAATCGGTTGAGTTTAAGCAAAGTTACGATCAAAAAACCACATAGGAAGTAGGCGATTTTTGAGCCTAAAATGTAATCATTTTTTTTAATAAAATGTAAGGGGTTACATCTTAAAAATTGTAAAAAAATTTCAAAAAAATATAAATTGAGCTTTAAATGCAGAAAAGTTCTCCATTAAAAACTGAGAAGAAAAAACCAAACCAGACTGAAATCGGTTGAGTTTAAGCCAATTTACGATAAAAAAACCACATAGAAAGTTCGGTATTTTTGAGCAAAAAATTTAGTCATTTTTTCAACAAAATGTAAGGGGTTACATCGTAAAAATAGAAAAAAAATTTTCAAAAAAATATGAATTGAGTTTTAAATGCAGAAAAGTTCTCCATTAAAAACTTAGAAGAAAAAACCAAACCAGACTGAAATCGGTTGAGTTTAAGCAAAGTTACGATCAAAAAACCACATAGAAAGTTCGCGATTTTTGAGCCCAAAATGTAATCCTTTTTTTTACATCGTAAAAATAGAAATTGAGTTTTAAATGCAAAAAAGTTCTCCATTAAAAACTAAGAAGAAAAATCCAAACCAGACTGAAATCGGTTGAGTTTAAGCAAAGTTACGATCAAAAAACCACATAGAAAGTTCGCGATTTTTGAGCCCAAAATGTAATCCTTTTTTTTACATCGTAAAAATTGTAAAAAATAATCAAAAAAATAGAAATTGAGTTTTAAATGCAGAAAAGTTCTCCATTAAGAACAAAGAAGAAAAATCCAAACCAGACTGAAATCGGTTGAGTTTAAGCAAAGTTACGATCAAAAAACCACATAGAAAGTTCCCGATTTTTGAGCCCAAAATGTAATCCTTTTTTTTACATCGTAAAAATTGTAAAAAATATTCAAAAAATAGAAATTGAGTTTTAAATGCAGAAAAGTTCTCCATTAAAAACTAAGAAGAAAAAAACAAACCAGACTGAAATTCGTTGAGTTTAAGCCAAGTTACGATCAAAAAACCACATAGAAAGTTCGCTATTTTGGAGCCAAAAATTTAATCATTTTTTTTAAACAAAATGTAAGGGGTTACATCTTAAAAACTGTAAAAAATTTTCTAAAAAATTGAAATTGAGCTTTAAATGCAGAAAAGTTCTCTATTAAAAACTAAGAAGAAAAAACCAAACCAGACTGAAATCCGTTGAGTTTAAGCCAAGTTACGATCAAAAAAACACTGAGAAAGTTCGCGATTTTTGAGCCAAAAATTTACACATTTCTTACTTCGTAAAAATTGTGAAAAACTGGACAAAAATCGG